>VZTI01004251.1:685407-709312 GCA_013397865.1 Struthidea cinerea
TTTAAATTCCAATTCTCTTTCTTTTTCTCTCTTTTTTTTTTTTTTTTTGGTACATTTACACCATTTTAACTGGAGAACAACCAGATAAATACTGAAAGTAATCAGCATGGGAAATTCTGTAAACTCTCTGAAAGTGATTTATTTCATTTTTTTTAAACTCCCTCCTTTGCAGGTTGTCTCTGTTTTTCTCAGCAGGAGACTTTGTTGTAATTAAAGCAAAGAAAACTGGACAGCAGCAAAAAACATCTGACTTGTGGCTCTTAAAAGCACAGGTTTTGTAGCATGTACCACCCCCCAGTGGGCAAAAAACTCTGTAGTAAACTCACAGCGAGCTTTGATCTCCAGAAATAAAGTGGATACATTTTACAGCAAGAACAAAATAATGATGAGTTTCTGGGTTGGGGTTTTTGGTGTTTGTTTTGGTTTGGTTTTCTTCCACTGTCACTAGTAGCTAAAAGTTCTCAGATATTGTGTAAGGCAATGGTGACTAATCAAAGCAATTGCTGGAGTTTGCGAACTTTGCAGTTGCAGTTATTTGAAGTGGCTTCAGTTGGGAGATGGCCATCTTTGTCTCCTTGTAGCAGGAAGCATGGATGCTAATGGCTAGTTAGCTCTTAAGTTTTTTCCTTAATCACTTCAAAGCACAAGAATGCACAGAAGAATTAATATGTGATTGCTTACATTTATTTTTAATAAGCAGCCAAATACCACTCAGGGCAGGAATCTTGAAAAGTGTTCAGTACACATCTTATGGCATCACTAACTCTCTTCTGCCTTTCATGAGCCATAAGAATCCAAACATTCTTACAGCTTCGCATTCTTTATAATCTTTTGAGGAGCAAATTTAGTAATCAGGAGATCAGCAAACAACTGCTTTAAAAAGGAAAGAAACAAAATTACTGAAACTTGATCTAGTGTTTAAGTAATGTTTTTACATGTCTGGAGTTTTGTGCCAGAAACTCCCTATCAGGTATAATTCTACTTAAACTTGTCAAGAGGGGAAAAATAGATTTTTTTTTCCCTTGAAACAATGGCAGCATTTGTTCTCTATTCTTTTATTTAATGCCCAGACAAGTTACCTCAGCAGCAGCTCTCAAAAGAAAACCTAGAAGCCATAATTGGCTAAACTCAAAGAGCACTACAACACAAAACAAAAATCCATTGCAAAAGACTCCCCCTCAAAGTGTTTTCTTAACATGCAACCTTTCCTGCCGCAGAGTAGTCAAAATAAGAGAGGGAGAAGGAATAGAGTAATAGTCTGGGTCTTTTCAACCCAGCATCTTCAAAACTAGGAAATATTTTAGTAGTAAACTTCAGAAGAGAACCACTCATAGTTCATTTCCATCCTCTACAGCAAATACTGGTTTGGCTGATCTTAGGTGTGGAGTCAAGCTTTTACTCAGAATTCATTTCTACGTCAGATTTACTTGCATTTGAGGGAAGATCACATAAAAATTTGCATTTTTTAAGACACTTGAGTTAGACTTAATAAGACACAAGCAGTATTATTCCTACTGCACAAGAAGTGGAAGCGAGTTTTCTGCAAGTAAATGAAACCTCCAGCAAAAAACAAACAACAAAAAAAAAAAAAATTCACCAACACGCAGTGATACAGCCTGACTGAAGGGCTCACTCTCACTTTAACAAATTCCTTTGCATTTTTTTACCCCTTGGAGAAAGACAGCTAGAGGACCTTCTGCTTGCCTAGCGCCAAACAAAAGACTGGGGCACCTTCCTGAAATATGATGATCGTGGAAATTGCAGCTCCTAGACAGGGTGCTTAGAAAGCATTTTGCTGTCACTATCAACTAACCCTGAGTAATACACTTAAAGAAAACAAAGTGTGGACATTGTTTTAAGTCTAGCTTAGCACTGTGGAACTTCTTAAAAAAAAAACCAACAAGTTGGTGAAGCTATTTAAGCTGCAGCATGACCTTTGTAAGCACAACTGACATTATAAGCAGTAGATGGACTTCACAAGTATTTTAAAAAATAAGCCCATTTTGTGTTTCTGATACATTTCAGATTCAAACAAATACAGAGCTAATTCTGGAATAGAAGTACACTGATTAAGCAAATTGGCCTATCAAGTATGTATATTCTAGTGGTGGCTTTGAATGATAGTTTTGTCATTTATAACCTAAAAATACCTAGTAGTTTCCCTTTCCTCTGTTACTTTGATGGTAAGAAAGAAGCCACTGAGCTACCAGAGTTCCTGCTGGAGAACACAGAGGTAGATTAGAAATTCAAATAAGCATTGTGTGACCGCAAGTGAGGCAGGTCTTGATTTTATTCACATTTTATCACAGCTTGGAAAGAAATCTTTCACGCTGTTTTTAGAAAAAATCCCAACTTTTCAAATATACCAAAACTATTTATTTTGTTAAGCCATTGCCTGGCTACAGTACAGCGAGTGCAGGTGGACTCCATACTTTAGAGTAAATACAATGTTCTTACGTTCTTTTCTTTTTTTTTTCTATAGCTCAACTTAAGTTGAGCATTTTAAAATGAGATGTCCCCTTAGCTGTACCACAGCGATAAGTCCATATGCAAGGCCCACACATTCCTGGTATCTCTAGTAATTCACTTGCTTACACAGTCCCAGGAAAACGAATTTAACCATGTGGTTCAGCAAAGTTCAGGAAAACATTCAACTCGGAATAAAGAGCAAAAAGGCTGCTGTTCAGTTTTTTCAATGTTACTTTTGTTACCAAAAAACAAAGAGTGATTTTTGCATTTAAAAATTAATTTTAGCACAGAGTTTCTAAAATCTGGTCTGTTCAGAAATAATGGCTTCTTTCAAAACCATGTGTCCATGAAGCCTCCCAGTCTGATGTTGCAGAAACCTGGACACAGTGTCTGTACCAGTGGGGGTCACTTTTCTTTTCATCCTGCCGGATCAGCTATAATGACTTGGTGTCAGGGAATATTTAGAGACAGCTCAAGAAGAGGAAAGTTGGAGCACGGCAGCAGGATTCCCTTCTTCTCTGTAGACAGATCACTGGAGCCTTTGATATGCAAAAACATTGTTTTCAGCTATGGCTTGAGATATAAAAGGGAAGTGCGAGATATCAAACAATCAAGACCTGAAGAAAACTATTCTAAGTTTAGAAAAGTGAGTGGGGGGTATAGTCTTAATCCACATTTTTGAAACAGTGTCGTCTTCTCCAAAGAGACCTTTTCTTTTTCTTGCTCTTGTTTTCATGTAATTTTGAGAGAAGGGATAAAAAAAAATTCCAGGAACTTAATGAGCTTTAGTGCTTTCATTTTAATCCTACACATTGCTGATATTATAATAGTGGCAATAAATGAAGAGATGACTATCAAATGAAGCACAGAGGAAAAAGTTTATGTGCTAGAAAGGTAAAACAAATGAACTTAGTTTGTGTGTGCATGGGTCTATGTAATGTATGCATACTAGAGCCAACGTTTTGCTTCATACTAACAAGTTTTTTACAGCTCAGAGTTCTAAAGAAAATTTATGATTTTAAGTACTTAAAAGTTATTGTAGCCTTCAAAGGCCTGTTAAAGGAATTTATATTCCTATTTCACCATACCCTTCCAGAAAATACCCTCTATCACGACTTCACATTAGTTCCTAAGAGATACCATTTTTTTTCTACAGCTGTTAAGCTGCTGTTTATTTCAAAGTTTTAGGAATAGGGCCTAGGCTTCTTTCCCCAAACACTTGAGTAATACAGAGCAGGAAAGCTAGACACTGGAAGAATACAGAGCTTTTTTGTTCCATTTCATAATGATTATATAATTTACACAAATTACGTAAGTTACCAAAAAACATGCATTCCCTTCTATTCTAAAATGTGGCCACACAGATTGAGTTTTTGCCTTAAATAAAGCATACATAAAAATACTTACTTAAGCCACAGTGGGGGTCTCTCATTTTGAGTTCTTATTTTCATTGGACAACTGCTGAAAACAAGGTGCTGAAAACAAAGCTCAGAGGAGCACGAAAGCAGCAGCAGGAGAGAAAAGATTTTCACTCCCTCCCTGGACAGTCACGCCATTTCCCAAGTGGGGGGAGGGGGGGGGGCTTAGGGGTTTTTTTCGTGAATAACATTTTTCTGTGAAAAAGAGCAGCAGAATTTGTATCTATTTAAACAACTTTGTATCACTGCATTTTCTGTGTTGCTGTAAGGAGTATGACCGGTCTGTTTCATAACAGACCTGCTCCAAATTGCAAAAGATAGTTTTAAACCAGAGAGCATTTGTGTTTAGGTCGAGTATTTTACGGAGGACCAGAAGCTGCTCTAGTTTTGCTCCCAGGAAGGCAGCTAAGCAAGCATTACTCAGCACACTGTTCCTGCCAAGCATTTTGGTTCTGAGGATTGTGCTTCATCCCTTGGACAAACGTGAAGTCACGAAAAGGGAAAAGCAAGTAAACGTTAAGGATTTGTTTAATTTCAGATTTAACTACACTTCTATTTCAGACATGCTACCTACAAGCTCTCAGGGAGCATGGACTTGGTATCTCACTGGATACTTTATGTAGTGATATGAAGTAGCCCAAGTTAAGAATGCTTTTTAAAAAATAATTAGCGTTCTGTAAGAAATACAAATGAAAGAAAGAATATTCTTATTTTTTGAAATTTTACAGACTAAACCCACCTATGTATTGCCAAAGAGCTGACAGAGATGCCTGGCTAGTCCCTAGCTCAGAATCAGCATGCTGCAAATGGGAAATATTCATACAGTATTTTGGCAAAAATGCATCCCCTTTCACCCAGTAACTAGTGAACAGCAATTAGCTCCCTTTGCACTTAAAACCAAGGAGAGGATCATCATCTGTCTCTATTTACCAGGAACACAAGGCAAGCAACCATTTTGGCCCTTTCCAAGGAGGTAACACTGGCATTTGACAACAGGTGAAAAACGTAATTTACAAATATGTTGTTATTCTCTGCCTTTATTTTTCTACTGAAATGAGGGAAAATACAGTTCCAGCAAACCTGCAGTAACATGAAACTACACAGCAAAACATTTTCTGAAGGAGCTCTGTGTGTTTTGCTGAAATACCAGTGCTTTGGGGAAACAAGGTGTGCTACTCATGTGTACAGGGGATGCAGCTCTTAAAACTAGTGTGCACCAGTTGTTATTAATTCAATTTTTTTTTGTTTTTACTTTTGCAGGACATTAAGAGTTCGAGGAAAGCTTTCAAAGGGGAGTTTTCTGGGAAGGAAATCCTATTTTTGTGGGTTTTTTTTATAATGAAGAAAACCATCTGAATTGCCTGATGTTTCTATGGTAGAGTGACTTGCATTCTTGCAGCACAGGAGGAATTCTTTCCTGCATTACAAATTTGGAAGAAGTGTTAAAAAGTGAGAGTCGGAAAATGGTTCTCTCAAAGAGGTGTGGATGTATCAGGATGTAGCTACTGTACAAAGGTCATACTTGGATAATTCTGGATAGGAAAAAGCATCCTTTTCCTGACCTCCTGAAGAGGCTGCAATCCTTCGAGCCTCAGCATAATGAGTGGTTTCTATCACGCGGTGCTGAAGTTCTCTCCTCTGACTACTACACTGCACAGAAGAGTCTGTAAGAGTTACAAAGAAAGTAATTCCTGCTAAAGGCATTAAACCAAACAAAAGAGGCTCTTCATTCACAGACTTTACATGAGGACAAAAATAGAGGGAAGCTGAAGCTTTTCTACACCGGGGCCTGGTGTGCTTATGTACCATGATAAATCTTGGTTGGAATGCTCATTGAGTATTGTGCCAGGAGCCAGGAAACACACCACCACCACCACCACGGACCATCTGAGTAAACACCATCGAGAACAAACTGCTTCATGGAGTAAACCATAAGAGTGACTGGGCAGAAAGACATTCCTTTACTGGATATCCTCAAGCACAAAATTTACTCGTACCTTTAAATACGGTAGGATCAATATTAATTTATTTTCCTTTTCATGCCTCTGAGAATAAAGTTCAATTACTATATGAGCCCGTAAGAGAAAAGGTCATGACACCGCTTAATGCATAGGTCATCTTGCAGGAGTTCTCACAACCCTAATTACAATGGTAATTGAATTATGTTGTCTTAAAAGCTATAAAAATGCTAATTACCTGAGCTCAGTGTACAAACACACTACCAATGCAAAGTAGAATCTCAGTCTCAAGAGTTAATTTATACTATGCTACTAATAAGATGGGAAAATGTGGTTAAAGCTGCCAAATAGACTCTTATGGGTGTGCTACTTAGTAAGACGACTTTTGAGAGTGACAAATATTTAAACATGAAATTAAGGATTTAATGAAATGTTTCATCCAGTGAACTAGACAGCAATAGCTCTACCAGTTACCTGCCAGTTGTAACATTCACCTTTCTAAATACTCACTTAAGCTTGAAAACCAAGCAAGTAGTCCACAGTGTTTGTAAGTTACACACTGTGAAGTTGAGCACTTGGAAAGACTTGGGAAAAACCCTTTATTGGCCCTCACTCTTTTGTCTGCACTTTGTGCTTTGCCTTCAGGGCTTTTTTTGAACTTACGAAATAGCTACCACTAGGCTTGTGGGTTTGGTAAGGGTTTTATAGTTCACTTAAGGGCTCCTGGGGAAGTTAGCTGGCTTAGGAATTACTTCTTATCTTTCAGATACAGAATGATTTACTTGAACTCTGGTGTGACTTCATTTCTGTACTTATCTGGTATCTGTGAACAAAGATTGTCGGTACACATGAAATGTGAAGGAATCCTTAGAGTCTTGTTGCTTAAGCAAAACAATTCACAGATCAGACATATTTGATTATATTATTTTCAATCACTGTGCAGAATAACCTATTAAGTTAATTGAATTAGTACAAGTAGTAGAATTATAGATGTAAGGAAAATAAAGTAAAATGCATCTACGCACTTGAATTTTGGTTTAATGTATGTTTCAGATGTCTTCTGTAATGTTGAAGTTGATTTTTTTAATTGCGGTTTCTTCACTGATGATCTGGATAATTTTGTTTGTTTGGTTTTTTTAGATTGTTGAAGATCAGAACTGTATACAAATCTCATCATTCCTGACCATGATTAGTGTTACCTGGAGCATCTTCCTAGTTTGGACTAAAATAGGGCTGTTACTTGACATGGCACCTTGTTCTGTTAGTGCCAAACCATGCCCTTCAGTTTGTCGCTGTGATGTGGGTTTCATATATTGTAATGATCGCGATTTGACGTCTATTCCTACAGGAATCCCAGAGGATGCAACTACCCTCTTCCTTCAGAACAATCAAATAAATAATGCTGGGATTCCTTCAGAACTGAAGAACTTGCTTAGGGTGGAAAGAATATATTTATACCGCAACAGCCTAGATGAATTCCCCACTAACCTCCCTAAGTACATTAAGGAACTGCATTTGCAGGAGAATAATATAAGGACCATTACTTATGATTCACTTTCAAAAATTCCTTATCTGGAAGAACTGCATTTGGATGATAATTCTGTTTCTGCCGTTAGCATCGAGGATGGAGCTTTCCGGGACAACATCTATCTCAGACTTCTTTTTCTCTCTCGAAATCACCTTAGCACCATTCCCTGGGGTTTGCCTAAAACCATAGAAGAGCTACGCTTGGATGATAATCGTATTTCCACGATTTCTGAGCTGTCCCTTCAAGACCTTACAAATCTAAAACGCCTTGTTTTAGATGGAAATCTTCTAAATAATCATGGATTAGGAGACAAAGTCTTCATGAATCTAGTCAATCTTACAGAATTATCATTGGTCCGCAATTCACTCACAGCTGCACCAGTAAATTTGCCAGGAACAAATTTAAGAAAGCTTTATCTCCAAGAAAACCACATCAACCGTGTGCCACCCAATGCTTTCTCGTACTTACGGCAGTTGTATCGACTAGATATGTCCAATAACAATCTTAGCAATTTACCTCAGGGTGTCTTTGATGATCTGGACAACATCACTCAGCTTTTTCTCCGCAATAACCCTTGGCACTGCGGGTGCAAAATGAAATGGGTACGCGACTGGTTACAGTCATTGCCTGTAAAAGTGAACGTACGTGGACTGATGTGTCAGGCACCAGAAAAAGTACGTGGGATGGCTATCAAAGACCTCAGCGCAGAATTATTTGACTGTAAGGACGATGGCGTGATAAGCACCGTCCAAATCACTACTGCAGTACCAAATACATTATACCCGGCCCAGGGACACTGGCCCATTTCTGTGACCAAACAGCCAGACATCAAGACTCCCAATCTAAATAAAAACTACAGAACCACAGCAAGCCCGGTACGCAAAATCATTACAATATTTGTGAAATCCGTAAGCACGGAAACTATTCACATCTCCTGGAAAGTTGCACTACCGATGACTGCTTTGAGACTGAGCTGGCTCAAGATGGGTCACAGCCCTGCCTTTGGATCTATAACTGAAACGATAGTTACAGGCGACAGAAACGACTATTTGCTCACGGCTCTCGAACCAGAGTCACCATACCGTGTGTGCATGGTTCCCATGGAAACCAGCAACATCTATCTCTCCGATGAAACACCCGAATGCATCGAGACCGAGACGGCGCCTCTTAAGATGTACAACCCTACCACCACCCTCAATCGGGAGCAGGAGAAAGAACCTTACAAAAACTCCAGCTTGCCCTTGGCTGCCATCATCGGCGGCGCGGTGGCATTGGTGGCCATAGGGCTGCTGGCCCTGGTCTGCTGGTACGTCCATAGAAACGGGTCCCTGTTCTCCCGGAACTGCACCTACAGCAAGGGACGCCGGAGAAAAGACGACTATGCTGAAGCAGGAACCAAGAAGGATAACTCCATCCTGGAAATCAGGGAGACTTCTTTCCAGATGATACCAATAACCAATGACCAAGTGTCAAAGGAGGAATTTGTAATACACACCATTTTCCCACCTAACGGCATGAATCTGTACAAGAACAGCCACAGTGAAAGCAGTAGTAACAGGAGCTACAGAGACAGTGGTATTCCAGATTCAGATCATTCACACTCATGATACTGAGGGACATGAAAGACTGGTTTGGGTTTTGTTGGTTTTTTTGGGTTTGCTTTGTTTTTTAAAGAAAACAAGAAAGACTGACTTAACAGTTGCTGTTCTACTGCAAAACACTGGATTAAAAGACTGACAAAGCAATGTACTGTACATTTGCCATATAATTTATATTTAAGAACTTTTTATTAAAAGTTTCAAATTTCAGGCTACTGCTGCGATTAATGTAGTGGGGATACCTGACCACAATTCTATATTTTAGTATTTTTTAGTAATTTGTACTGTATTTTCCTTGCTAATATTGAAGTTACAGACCATTTAACTTTTGTGTTCTACTGAGTAAGATGACTTGTTGACTGTGAAAGTGAATTTTCTTGCCGTGTTGAGCAGTCAGAACATTCATCTGAGATCCTTGTAAGTGTAAGCACAGGCCATTTTTCACTTTGGTATCAATAAAACAATGTTAAACATGGCAAATCAGGAAGATCAAAAAAAGCGGTTACAAAAACTCACAGAACTTTCAGTGTTGGGTCTATTAAATCTGTAAACCACAACAACATTCAATAAACAAAAATGTGTGTAGTAATGGGCAATATCAGCTGTCTGGATATATCCATTCAACAGTGGTGCAATCCAGTTTAAAAGAGAATAATCAAATTGATGACATGCATGAGACTGAAGCTTCTGACAAGTGTTTAACAAGGAATTTAAAAAAAAAAGGTGGTAGGCTCTACAAACCAAGGGGGTAGTTACAGTTCAGGAATAGATCTTTGGGTATCAGGACCAGTGATCTGTATATCACAGAGAAAACAGTGATGGATGCTCACAGGCATTTGGGAGACAAGGGCAAGAAGAGAGAGACAACACTTTGAAATTGCTTTGTAAAGAAAAAGGGCTGAAAGTTTCACAAGAATAGAGTGCAGGACAAAACCCAAGGCAATAAAAGCAAGGTCTCAAAAACTGTAGTCCCAAAGATGAGCAGACAAATGGGGAATGCAGCCATTCCAAAGCATATGCAAGTCTGTGTTCAGTATACTGCTGTTACAGTCAGGAATACTGCCCATTACTGTCACAGTTATCCAGAAATTCCTTGGTAAATCTGTAAGGTAACATGTTTCTTTCTGCCTTCCTGCTGAACTATGAGCTATTTCATGTTTAAACCCCAAGCCACTCTTTGTTGCAATAATCATTCTGTTTCTTCAACTAAAAACCAAAGTGCTTTGTACGCCCTTTGGCCAGTTTTGTGTGTGCCTTGATCCAACGCTACATGTATCAAGCTTTTAAAAACTAAGAACAAAGGAAATAATAAAATACCCACTTTTTCATACATAACTTAACTATGAAAAATACTGGTCTTATTCATTAATGAAGTTGAAAAACTACTTCAAAATTATGCTGCACCTCTGCAGTGCACTGATAAGAAACCCACTCGGAAGCTACTACTTTTCAGGTCATGAGCTTCACCTCTCTCTGTGTTCAGGTTGACAGTATTACACTTGCAGCTTTTCTTCATTATTAACTACTTGGAAAAAAAGTTTTCACAACAGTGAACAGTGTAAACAATGAAAGGGAGGGAAGGCATGGAGTTACAACCCTATGAAATAGAGGTTTTTTTAAAAGAAACAGCAAATGAACAATATCTAGTATTTCAGACAGTATCTCAGACAAGAAGGAATGTATACCAAATGCAATTCAATTCCATGAGAATTTTAGTGGTGCTTGGCCTGTGTCCCTAAAAGAATGGGAGATGAGGAAAGAGTGACAAACACTGAGACTGATGGTTTCGGCAGTCAGCCTACAAATTAATCTCCTACCAGGGATCCATCTAACTGTGCAGACCCAAAATTTCCAGTAACACACACTTTTTTCATCCTCATTTTCCAGATGTGCCCAGGGAAGTTCCTCTCCAGACTCCCTGTACCGTGGAATTGTTTGACACCTCACTTTCAAAAATGTCTCCTGCAGTTTCCTGAGCAGTGGAGGAGCAGCACTGTGGCTCCTCACTCACCTGACACAAACCATGTCTTCTTCGCATGGAGCATTGATCGCGTCCATGGAAAGGGGAGTGTAACGCTGAACAGCAGTGTGCTCAGCTCAGTGTGATGCACCCAACAAGACTGTTCTGCTCCGTTGTCCCATCAGGTGCCAATCTAGGGAAGGGCAAGAAAGCCAAGACTGAGCATGTGGAGCCCCACTATGTTGATGTGCAAAAAGCTTCCCAAGCAGCGAGCGGGAAAGGAAGCCACAGAGGGACTGGACGGACCTGTTCTTTGTCTGCACTCGCGCAGGGGGATCCCTGATATCTGAGCCCAGTTAATGGCTGGGTCACTGGCAAGAGAGCCTAGTCCTTTGCCAGCAGTTCTCCAGTAACAAAATTAAATAGGTTTTGTTGGCTTTTCAAGCTATTTATATAAAAACCTCTCTCCCAGCTGTCTCCAAATTTATGTTGTGAAAAAGGTAAAACAACACTCAGTGAGTACTTTGCCTTCTGAGACAGCCAGAGCCAGAAGTGCCTGGTAATGGTACATACCGTCTCCAGTGATGCCATGCAAGGTCGTAAGGATATAAAGTAGTTGGCATTTGGAGATATAATTGTATGACAGTCTTAAGTAAAATGACTTTTCATGTGTCATTTTTGTCTGTGAGGCAGTAGGGTGCCAATCCAAAGCAACTTCAGTAAATCAGCCCAGTTGTTCCTACTTCACCTTCCACCAGCGAGAGTGAAAACCTGGACAAGGCTCTGTCCTCCACAGGGAACCAGGTCAGGCTCGCAGGAGAGCTGGTGTCCTCTTACCACACGTGATGTCAATGCAAAAAATAGCACACTGGAGTGTACAAGACCTTCCTCGGGTTCTACAGCAACTTTTACTCCACACACATAATGTTAAAATTAATTTGGCAAGTGAAAGCTTGCTTTCAAACTAAACTGGGAAGTTTTTTCCTTTGGCTGTTTATACACATTGCTATTCCTCTCCATGTCAGGCCCGTCTCTTCAAGACTCTGCTACTGATCGTCGTGCTGCAGTTGCTGCATGCAATGCTCCCCACCACCATCATAAATCCCTTCTGTTAGGTATATATGCAGGCCAAGAGGATTACTACAGTAGGCAGTTTACTCAACACATTTATCAAAATAACATTAATCCACATGAAATTTATCTCAGTTTTCTAATTACATGTTATTTCTGTGTACTGTTCAATATTTAATTGTGAAGCAAGGGGTGGGATTTTTTTCAGTGTTGCCTGCACACCTATGTGCAGAGTTCACTTGATCAGTACCCTCCATATTCTAATACTATCTTTTACATTCTTTATCATTGTCCCTTTTTTAATTTATACTGCTATCCTGAATTGCTCACAGTTCTGTTTTAGCCTGAAAGCTGTGTCCAAAAACAGCCTGGTACTTTGGAAACCATATTAATTTTGTCTCATCTTGGCACCTTCCAGAACCAGGGCCAGGAGCTGGACTCAATGATCCTGATGGGTTCTTTGAACTCAGCATGTTCTATGATTCCATGAGAAACTTGCTTCATTTATAAGCTGTTATTTCCTAGCCTTCTACCAGAGCCTGATGTGCAACAATTGTTGGGGTTTTTTGTTTTGTTTTTTTCTTCTGGCTTTAACAGTACCAAATTCAAAGTATTATGGTCTTGGAACACAGTTTCCATCTCTCCTGCTAATGCACTAGTGAGCATGCAAGCTATCTTGTGCCAATGCTGTACATATTGAATGTAGAGCAGCAAATGCAATAAAGCAAGAGCAAAAGTAATAAAGGCTTATTTGCTATTAAAATAATTTACTGATGACATAATGCACTAAAGCACATATACAGACTTCCCTACTAAGAGGATGAAATTGTGCACATCCACCTGCAGCTGAAGTGGGATAAGATCTTCAGAAGTGAGCTGGCAGATGCTATCTGCCTGGATTTATCCAAACCACATTTGTTTGAGATAGTTTTGGGCAGAACCGTAATTTACACGGGTACCCTCCATTTTCAAAACACCTTTGGTTTTACTTCCAAATCCATATATTGTTTCAGCATCACCTTGGGACTGATCTTTAATTGTTTCTTTACTGATACTAGAACAGCCAGACCTTCAAGCCACAAGCCAGCACTTAAACATCAGTGATTTTTTTTTTCCAAAGCATAAAGTTACTCCATACCTTAGGAGTTTTGTCTTCCAAAGTAGCCCAGAGTGGTTCCATCAGAAAGAAAAAGCTCATTGACTGAATTCAGACATCAGAATTTTACTTTTTTTCTTGGCAAATGAATTGAACTTTGGGGTGGTGGGTAAGAGTCCCACCCTTGTGATGAAATTAGAGACCTTTCAAACACTCTGAAGGTACGACCATGACACAGGTATTAAATTCTGGACACGACTGCTTTAAAAGGGTTTTTTGTAAACATGAAGTTTGATTTAATAGTTGTATCATCAAACCATTTCCTGCTCCTCTCAAAAAACATAGATAAAAGCAGAACATGGATCTCAGTAAAAACGGTGGCAAAGCAGATGCTCAAAACAAGCATCACCCTGTTTTCTCAGCACTGGACATCAAGTAAGATACTCACAGCATGTAGTCTTTAAATGATGGCTGAGGAACGTTTCTCCCCTGGGGGGAAACCAAGACACCTCAAAATGGGTGTTAAAAGAAATAAATATTCTCTGGATTTTTGATGGTCTAAGGCAAAGGCATACAATACACACTTTGGCAACCAAGCAAGTGTCCATCATGCATGGACATCATAAATGCCCTATGCCTGAAACCTGCAGGTTGGGACTGCAGACATGAATTTCCCAACTTCAACTACTTTTCAGAGCCCTTTTTTGTTTGCTTGGGATGAAAATGTAATGGAGTCACAGTATAGAACCCCTGAAGATTAACAACATGAGCTGAAAGCATCTTTTTGATATCTGAAGCTGGACCTTCTAAGCTTAGCAAGAACACTCATAAATAAGTTATAAAAATAGAAGGGTCTTAATAGGGCTAATTAAATAATCTGACTTGTTCAAGCTGGTTGATAGTGTGCATACAGGCTGATGCTCTGTCCTGAACAGCCCTCTTAAGTCATCAAAAAGAGGGAGCAGATCATAGCCAAGTGCTAGCGCACGCTCCCGTCCCCTTGCTGAGCTTAAGGAATATCTATCTATAGACAGAGCTGTGGAAGGTCTAATTGTTCGAACTCGAGGGGCTGCACCATGTTCTTTAATCACTGTGGGAACATCATTTACAAAAGGATGAAATTATGCACATTATGCATAACTTAATTTCCCTAATTTATGCAAAATATTAAAAAATTTATTTAGCTCAGAACTGCACATCCGATTTATGTAATACCACTTTCCTCCAGTGGCCTTAGTCCCTGATAAATGCCTGCTTAGGAAACTGGCTTTCCACATGAAAACAGATGGTTTTTTTGGATGTGGGGACTGGTTTTGTTTATTTTAATTTTTTTTCTTGTGCTTTTTTTTGTAATTAAGAACAATAAATAATTTTACTGCAAATCTTTCTGTTTTTTCATGGGAGACAAAAGTCAACTGGTTGATAATTTTAAATTAATGCCCTCAGACACGGCAGGTGCTGGTGGGATAAAAGATGTCCCCACAAACTCTGCTTTCCCCTCTCACCTCACAATAATGCTTTCCAGGGTTTTAACTTGAAGTCTTGCTTTTATTGCAAGGATTGCAAAAGGGTAATGAAATCAATTTTCACTACTGTGAGATCAAAATTGGGGACTTTCTGAGATGAACACGAGCAGCTGTATTTACATATACAGGCATGGCTTAGAAGCAGTCTTTCACGCTAGGTTGCACACAGGAGGCCACAGCCAATCTAAGCAGTCTTTGCCCACCTCTGAGCCTGCTGTATTATCAAAATTTCCTAAATGACTAGACCAAGCATCAGCAGCTCAAACAGGCATAAGAGAAAGCCTCCTTACCTTACACATCATCTTCAGCTCCCAGCTTGTGTGTGTAAAGTGGAGTTAATTTGGCTTCCTTAAGCATTGTTTTTCCATGGAGTCAACAAGGAAGTACAGAAGTAACAGTTTTAAAAAAGGTAACCCCTTCTATCAAGGAATGCTGACAAAGCAGAGGATTTAAGAAATGATGATTTAACCTTTATTCCAGAATTATATTCCAAATACAAGCCTGCGTAAACCCTACACACTTCCTGATTGTGTGTATAATAAGCTCACCCTCTGTTTAAGCTACGTCTAATGGAAACAAGTTATTTGCCTTGCACTCCTCTAATAGGAAATAAATTAGAAACTCAAACTATTTTCATTTTCTACACAGTTTGAGCAACAACATAAGAATGTGGATAGGTACAGAATCTGTGGTATTTTATTTGTTTACCTGGTTTCAATAATCTTCTCAAGAAACATTAAGACACTTATTCCCAAAGCCTGATGGAATAAATTACTGCCCATGAGGAACATGAGCTCATTAACAGAAGGAAAGCCATATACAGGGAAATGCTAACCCAGTGAGTAAATACAATTTTAGGGCATTAGCTGATAACACAGAACCTCTGCCTAATGTCTTTAAAGCAATTATTTTACCTTAAGAACTCCTTAATGGCACGTAACCTACTTCATCCACTAAAAACCGTTTCATTTCTCCCTGATACAGAAATTAAATACAGCATACTGAAATAAAAATTAAGAAAAAACACCACAGTACTTCCAAGTCTTGGGACTTTTTCTGGTTGCTGAAATTCAGCACTTTGCAGCCAAATGAAGTAAGCAGTCAGGAGAATATCACTGGGGGAGCTAAACTGCTGACCTCGTGCAATTTCCTTGGGTAAGGGGAAAAAGGCAGTGATGGAACTGCATGTCAGACCTCACCAGCTCAACCACAGCTGTCTCAGACAGACCCTCACCTCTCCCAGTTATGCACCTTGGTGCTTTTGACTATAGGAAAATTTGTAAGTACCTTGAAGGGTCAAAAAGATTGAGCACCAGCAGGACAACCACCATCTCTAAGGTCTTCTTTCTATTCTTTCCTCTTTTTCTTTTTTTTTTCCTTTGTTAATTAAATAAAGCTCATTGAGAGAGTGAGTTTGGTAAACAGGACTGCTATGCATGTAAAAACCTCTTCCTTGCTAATCACACTTGTTGATACATAGTGGAATTGTGCTGAACCTTCCTTACAGAGTTTGCACTTAAATCCAGGGTAAGCACATGACAAAATATTTTCCCTGGAAATCTCCACTATTCCCTGAACTTACAAATACATTATGTTAAGGATGGGGGGAACAAGATAATAATATATTCCTAAGAAGTTGCTCTTGCTACTGTTGCTTTCCCCTGTTCTATATATGAATTTAAGAAGTCCAAATAAACAAGATCGATTGAAGAGAATTTTGGAGGGAGAGGTGCAACACCACAAAATCACATTTCTACTACTGAGAATTGAATTATGCAGAAAAAAAGAATAACTACTTGGTTTGTCATAACTTACCTGTCTCAGGAAATGCCCAGGTCTTTCATGATCTGCTGGCCTAGGGACAGAGCTGCACTGATCACAGCATTCCCTGGGTACAGACAGAGGCATTAAAAGGAGCAAAATACCCCTGAACAAAACTAATAGGGACTGGTTTTGTCCAAAAAAAAAAGAATTATCCTAAATTTCTGTGTTTCGCCCAAAACATTTTGTCCCAAACTCTGAAATCTATTACTGCCCTACACTATTCTTTAAAAAAACAAAATTTAAAAAAAAAACCAAGTAGCGTTTCTTTCAAACACGGAAGATTTCATGTAATGCCCAGCTTTACCTGTAAAATTTTAAAGGTTTTGTTTATATGAACTCATACCCAATGCTATGATGAGCATGTTTATTAAAGCCCTCCCCAGTGTTTTTCAATACGTGTTCTGCACAGAAGTAATGGCAGCTTGTGCAGTACAGTTCATCAACACCTTACCATTTTCCCTGTGTTATCAACTGACTTCTTTAACACTTACATCATTTTAGTCATAAAATACTAAAAGTGCAAAAAGTGGTCTGTCAAAATTTTTTTAGGGTCTTAGAGATGGGAGAGGGAAAGGACAGAGACATTAGACTAGGATGCTAATTAGGGAAAAAAGGGTGCTGTTGTATGCTGCAGGGAGATTTTCTTTGTTTTACTGAAAGGAAAAAAAAACCCAAACTTTCACAAACTCAGTTATTTTGACAAAAGGACCTATGGAGCTGCTCATGCAAGAAACACATCTTGTTCCCAAAGCAACCCCACCACTTTGGGAAGGGAGGGGGAGAGAGTTTGTGTCTTTGATATGGATTTGAAGGTGATATCCCGTGTCCCATGAAGAAGCACCCTGCTGGTACACTCAGTATAAGCTGGATTGTTTTAATATCCATTTTAAACTCAATGCTGGTGTTGCTGCAAAACTAGGGAGCAAAGCAACCCAGTCTCAGGGACTTCAAATAAACCCCCAAACAAATCAAAAAACAACCAACCCTGCAAAATCCTCAAAAAGCACCTATCAAAGTGATTTCAATCCAGTGATCCGGCACACAGTCAAAGGATGTAAGCTCTTCTAATCCCACTCTTTGAGCTCCTCCAGGCTCCAGCCCCCGTTGCCATGGCCCGACTGACACCTCCTGCAAAGGACAGGAGCCCCGCAGCCCAGCGGTGCCTCCTGCACGGCCTGACGGCTGCTGGATGTGGGTTTACACACTGCAAAAACAGCTCGGGAGGCGAGGAGCAGGAACGGCACCCGTTCCAGTCCAGGAGGTTTTATCACAATGAGTTCAGCTCCAGGCAGGCTGCCGTCATCAGCATATTTCTGACAGGTATTTTATTTTTCCTCCACAGAATACCTAACACTACTGAAAGCACTCACTGCTACATTAGATACTGCTGGTTTATTTAAAAAAAAACTTTAAAAATTTAAAATTGCCTACTTTTCTCCTTTGTGCTAATAAAGACTAACTTTATCCTTCAGTATAATCCCGCCAAATCAATTAGAACGCATTCAGTGGGTTGAAAGGACACTAGTGAAGTATTAACAAAAGCCTGGCTTGGATTATGCAAAATTTTTGCAGCAATTGACTGATGCAAAGATTTTTGTGGCAATACTTCAGGAAAAGAAAATAAATCTAGCTCTTCAAAATGTTTCTTACTCTGTTTGGCTCAGTAGCTCTAAGAAGTTATTAGGTCAAATCCCCACACCACTGACCTCTTTCTAAGGTTTTCAAGTCAGTCTGTAAGTGACAAGTAAAGTCCCCCACAGTCATTCATGGAAATCTCTACAGTGCTGCCACAAACTGGTACTTAAGGATATTAAATAGGAAAATGTCTTAAAACAGAAGCAGCTCATGAGTGGGTATGCTTGGGTGCACCACCATCAGCTGATGAACCCATCTAGAACATGCCTGAGCCTTCCTGGGAATGAAGCACAATTCCTGAGGACAGGGAAATAAACCATGCTAGGTGTCAGTGGGTGCTGGAGACCTGCCAAGGCATCTGTTCACATCTCACAACCAGCTAAAATGCTGCTGTGGAGGGGGAAAAACAATTTTTTCCCTGCTGAGAAGAAGCTCCAGCAGGTGCTGTTACCTGTGCTAGGTCTCATCAAGAGACAGTCAATGCTGCTTCCTTTGCAAAAAACAAACATTGGGATAAATTTTCATCTGTCAAACAAGCCAGGGATCATGTTTTCTAGTGCTTTCACATTTGTAGGAAGCTGCCTCTGACATCTCCCCCCAGGGCTTGATCATACGACGAAGGAAAAGTAGAGAATTTTAAAGACACTGGCAAGCGTTTGGTCTTTCAAAATGTCATCGCTAATCTCCACATCATCCAGCCTGCTCGGTAATCAAGATAGAGGAACTGTACAAGTGCAAATTAGTGTCACTTATGTCCTGAAAACAAGTTAAGTAAGAGGATATGGAGTAAGTATTCCCAAAAGCAACATCAAAGTTATTCTCCGTGATCAGATGAGGGATTTACTGAAGTTTACTTCACCTCACACAGAAAAAAAAAAAAAACCAAACAAACATGAAGATTTCTCTATGACATTTACCACTTGGCTGAGCAGGTTAATGCTTTATTAAAAGGATGCAGTACAGGCTCAATGGCAATGAGAACAAGGAGGCAAGGAGTGGTCCTGAGCTCCCACAGCCATTTTCAAACACTTCTGAGATAGAAAACCTGCCTTCTGCAAGACCCGATTTATTTTTTTCTTTTGGGTCCGTTAACAGAAAAATTAACAGGAGCACCAGGGTTACTTTACGGCATTATGCATCCCAGTGACTTGATATGAGTTAACAGAAGAAATTTATGGGGAGGTCACCTGTTCAGGTGCAGGACAGACATCTAAAAGCAGCTCTGTCATCAATCCCAAGATGCCACATGCCAGCCTGAATCATCTGTCTCTTTCAAAGGAGGGCAGCAGCACTGTGAGCCCACGGATGAGCAGCCTCAGCACAGGACTCAGAGAGCACATGAAAAACTGCCAATGTTTCCCTGTACCACTGAAGCACAACAGGGAAGCGGCCAATTCACATGCAGGCACTAGGAAGTTGTCCAAGCCCTTTAAACTCTTATTCTTCTGGGAGCTGACCCAGATATGACTATTTCTCTAATGGTAAAAAAAACCACTCACTACTTAATACCTGTGGTATATGATTATATGCTGATGATGCAGGTTCCTTGAACGCTGCAAAGTGCTGGGGGTATTTGTTGTTAAATCAACAGTTTTGCAGGAGTAATCATTGTACCTGCCTAGGAAAAATAACAGTATTTCCTATATGGGAAAAGGCAACAGTGATAACTGCAGGTATTATCATATTAGAAGAAAACTAGCAGGAAAAGGAAAACAAACACCACTTCGGCCCACTCCTCCAACCATAGTGATCAACTTCCACGTTCCAACTTTATTTTAAAAAACTGAACATATTCTATGTCCAGAACAGTTGTTCTAAGAAATGTGCTTTATAAGGCCTTTTTTTTGTAATATTCTTCCTTTACTAATGATTTTTAAATGTTCTTCTAATCAGCTTAAAAGGGACCAGTAATTTTTGGCTCTGCTGTAGCAGTAATAGAAGAAATCAGCACAATATGCCAGAGGAATGCAAAATGTACTAACCAGATATGAAATCCACACAAGTCCACATCAGATTGTCTGTTTAATACAGAATTTGTGATATTTACTCTGCCATTCAAGAATACTCTTTACATGATACCCTGATCTCTCAAAAGCATATATTATATACACAGCCATCGTGCAAATCGGAACATTAGTGCTTTAAATCCATCTACTCTCCATTTTCTTTGAAAGCATAACGTATAATAATAAATTATTTTTCCCTTGAAATTACATTTCATTAATCTTTGTCCTTTAAAATAAAGATATAAGCATATGGCCAGATATGTTTCTGTATACAGCATCATCATTCTTACGATAAAATTAATAGGTCTTCCAAGTAATTTTTGCTAAGCAGCCAAAAGTAAAGAGTGAGCAAATTACAATACTAATACTAATTTATTAAGCTACTTTCAAATGCCCTCAGCTTCCCTTTTCTTTGTTTGCAGCATTATAGGACCATTTGATAAAGCAAAACTGCAGATGTTCAGCCCTTTGTTTACAAAGGTGACTGTGGCTGAAAACAAAATGGAAATGACAGCACCAGGGCTACCTCGCCTTGCCAGCAGCAACGCTGTGCTGGAATGGTTGCTGCTGGACGAAATTAAACAGTAGAAACTCTGAAGGATGACATTACTGGGGAGCTCTGCAATTCAGACTGGCAAGGAGGCAGGAGTGGGAGCCTTGGAGAGCTGCCGCCCCCTCCCTTCTATGAACCACGGTGTCCCTTTCCCACTATGCTGTTTTCTGGGCTGTGCAATATGTCTTCTTAGACCTGCCACCCATATGGAGACTTGGACACATTACACCAAGTCAGTCACACCGGCCACTCCTGGTATAAGCCAAGCCTGCCACATTTATACCTCTGTCAGCACTAATTCTGCTGCCTCTTGAGGAGGTGACAAAACTGCTGTGCTGCAAACAGAGCTTCATTGCAGCCAAGCAAACATACTGTGGGTTCACAAGACAAATAAAAACTCTCAACTTTTACTTGCAGGTTGTCCTGCCAAATTCTCTCCTTACAGATACACCTATAACTTTCCTAAACCAGGTGCTTATGAAGGCAAGCGCCACAATGCTTGGTCCTTGGGATTGCATTTTAAATAGCAAAAGCTAAAAGTCTGTGATTAAAAGCCCTTTTTTTAAATCAGAAGATCAACTGTTTCACACTGTTGAAAATAAGAACAAATCCAGGCAATGTTTTCTATTGCCCACTCCTACTCTTAGAAACGGTGTGTGACATTTATAACCACAGTGTAAAAGCTCATTAATACTCTATGCTGACCTATTAAAAAGGGTTATTGGCTTAACACAATAGGAGACATTCTCGTGGAAAACAGGCAAGGAAAGGAGAGAACAGCTCAAGATAAGCCAACTCTCCACAAACAGGCTCAAAGGATGAGATCATTAAATGACAGTGTTAAAAGCGTTCAACATTTTTCACCTCCTCTCTGCTCATTTCAAAACTAGCTTAAAACCACAGAATAAAAGCCCAGCAAACACCCCAGTACATTTTAAAAGGCAATTCTCTCTCAAAGGGCTGATAGCAGGCAGGGAGTGGGAGAAAGGTTTATTTTAGATGAGCTAATCTGACAGACTGGCACCTACTCAGAGGTGTTGGAAGACGTCTGGCGCATCCACACACCCACCAAGAGCAGCAGTAAATCCTTAAAAGAAGACAGGGCTGCCTATGCATTAAGTTCCCTTTTTAAGTACTTCTCCCTAGAAGCTTTGTTCTTTCTTTTCAAAGAAATCATTTAAAGCAACCTCTCAATAAATGTGCTCTGGGGGGAGACACTTCCAACACTTGACCTTGGGGTTGCCAAAACTAGCAAACGCCCAAGGCACCATGCCCATGGAAGCACCAAATAGGGTGAGAAATCACCCGCCTGCCAGGTGGAGTGGAGTCCATATTCATGCCCCACGCTGCCTTCTAAAACCATCCTTTAGCTTAAATAACTGTGGTTTGCCTGGGGTTTTTTTCTGCCACAGACTTACGGAAAACAATCCTAGTTCCTCTCAGCTTATGTTTTTCTCGGCTGAAGCCAAGCTCTTCCAGGCTATTGGTAAAATGCTGGCTGATCCTTCCACCATTATCCTAATTACCCTTCCTTGACCTGTGGCTGTTTAAACTCATCTTCCTACGTACAGATAGGACACCTTCATTCTTTGCTGCTCCCAAATGGTCATGTTGAGCTTACAGAAGAAATTAATATCATCCATCCTTAAGCACATGACGTTCTCTGAAACCAATTAAAGGCAGAGGAAAGCAGTTCTCACATAATAATCCAGTCCTCCCCCGCCTTGCCAATGTCTCTCAGCTTTGGAGTTGGCAAATTTATTTAGCACACTTTCAATTCTCCTGTAAAGGCTGCTAATGAAAATATTAAATAAAGCACGATTTGATCTTTGAGGAACTCCAGCAGTACCTTCGCACAAACTTGCAGTGATAAAAAGGTTATCAAGAATGACAGCATTGAAAGACTTCAGTCTTTAAAGGTATCTTAACCACCTCAAAAGCACTTCTTGCAGGAGACAGGATTATCATGATGCAATCAAATTATGTCCAGTTATCTCAAGTATTTTGAGCATTTGTGCCAGCCACCCGCCCCAAAGAAAAACAAAAATTGAAGTAACACTGTTTGACATGCATAGATGCAGCAAGCCCAGAGACCACTTTTATTCAAACTAACCCAGAAAGGTCATTGTCATCGTCTCCTGCTTCCCCCAAGATGTCCCTTTCATCCACACGAAGTTGCTTTCTTAGCATCACAAAATAGCTTGCAAAGCACAGATCCCCTATGATACTGCTATTAGCTAATTTCCTATACTGATATCTCTTATACAGAGAATTTTAATTAATTCTTCAAATATATATTCCCCCAATAGGTTGAATCTTAATTAAAATTAGAAGTGCCTGATAGCATCTTCTTATCTGGTTACAGATGCATTTTTTTTAAATTTGCGGTGATGATATAGCAACCACATAAAAAGGAATATATATTGAATTTTATGTTTTTTTCAGTTCAGCGTAACACTAAGAAAATTAATTCAATCTGCATTTACACTCACAAAATCTGTCTCCTGTTTTGGTAATAAATATTTTTGCTTTGTTTCAAAAAGTTTTACAAAACTGTTTTGAACTTTGCCCCGGGTGCATCTCTGACCACCAGTAATCTGCTGATGCTCAATCTCATATTTCATTAGTTATTGCTTAATTAGAACCCTATTTGAAAGAAGTTGAATAAAAATGGACCATTTAATTATCACGAGACATGAAAGAGGCAGAAAGTTCTTTGTAATCCAAACTGCTCCTCAGCAAGTTTTTATCGTGTTTATCACAGACATCGTACGTGACTTTACCGTCTATCTCTCTTTCAGCTCTGCATCTCCTGATGCAGCTCTTCAGTCAGCACATCTGCCACTACTCCTACATTCATCTTCACACAGCCCCCCTGGCATCAGGGAACACCACAATCCCGTGGCTGGGAGACACGTTCTCGCAGCCCAGGAGCACCACCACCAAATACTTCCCAGGCCCCACCCTGTGCTTCAACACACCTTAAACCTAAAGACCAGCACAGCAAACGGGAAAAACTCTCCGGCAGTATCTTTCAGCTGCAACAAGTGCACCACTAAACAGGAGGCCTTTTCAAACCGACCACGGTTTATTACAGCTCTAAAGCAAGCAGGATTTCTTCAGTACTAGCAATACCCTTAAATATTGATTTAAAAACTAAAAAAGTTTCTCTTGAGTCCCTCTGAACGGCAGCCTTTTCTCTTTATAGCCAACCAATTAACAAAACCAGCAAGTTTACAATTGTCAGGAAAATCCACAAACGC
>VZTI01004252.1:0-21872 GCA_013397865.1 Struthidea cinerea
TGGTTTTTTTTTTTTTCCCCAAGGCCTTCTCATATTGTTCTTCCCTGGATACAACCTAAGTACATCTACTGACCCGGGTCTCTGCGGAACTCGGCACCACAAAACCCGGGGGACCCGAGAGGCTCTGGGGGGACGAACGCACCGGACTGCCGAGGGCAGGAGCTGCCACACGGACACACGGACGGACAAGACCGACAGAGAAGCGCCCCGGGCCCCGCTCGGCGGCCGCCGGAGCTCAGCGCACGCGAATGCCGAGCCCAGGCCGCCATTCCCCACACGCAGCGCTCGCACCGCCACCAGCCCCGGGCCGGAGGACGCCGGGCACCCCCCGAGCCCCGGAGCCGCCCGCTGTTACCTGAGGGGCCGCGGAGCAGCGGGTCCGGCCCGGCCCCGCCCGGGAGCGGCCCCGGCGCTGTCACTCAGCGGGTGCCGGGCGGGACCGCGCGGGGGCGGGCCCGGGAGGGAGGGGGACGCGGAATTGCGGAGNCTCCACCGCCTGCCTCGGTACCCTCTTCCAATGTCTAATCACCCATTCTGTAAAGAATTTTTTCTTAATACCAGCCTAAACATACTCTGGCTCAGCTTGAGGCCATGTCCTCTTGTCCTGTCGCTTGTTACCTGGAAGCAGAGCCCGACCCCCACCTGGCTGCCCCCTCCTATCAGGGAGTTGTGCAGAGCCAGAAGGTCCCCCCTGAGCCTCCTTTTCTCCAGGCTGAGCCTCCCCAGCCCCCTCAGCTGCTCTCATCAGACTTGTGCTCCAGACCCTTCCCCAGCTCCGTTCCCTTCTCTGGACACGCTCCAGCCCCTCAATGTCCTTCCTGAACTGAGGGCCCAGAACTGGACACAGCACTCGAGGTGTGGCCTCAGCAGTGCCCAGCACAGAGGGAGGGTCACTGCCCTGGTCCTGCTGCCACACTATTGCTGACACAAGCCAGGTGTCCTTGGCCTCCTTGCCCACCTGGGCACACCTGGCTCCTGTTCAGCCACTGTCACCAGCACCCCCAGGTCACAGGTGAGGTGTGTGTTTGGAGTGGGGTCCCCAGCACAGCCCTTGTGCAGGTGTCAAGAGGGGCAGGTTGTAAGGGTGTTGCTGCATGTCATAAATTAAATAGAAATTAAATGGAAATAGGGCTGGATGGGCTGCGACCCAGCTGTAAAAACAAGGAGCAAAATTCATTCTCTGGACATCTGGAAGTATTTCTTCAGTTAAAAAAAAAAAAAAAAAGTTTTGATTCAGTTTTTTTTTTACTAGCCTTTTTTCTCCTCTTGTGTTCTGAGGCTCTAAATTTTCTATTTGCTTCCTGGCAGATGATTTTCCCCATCTTGTGATGTCCAGACCCACAGCTACACCCTGGAATGAAAATGAATTTATCCTTCCTCATCTCACTAGAATCCAAGCTGCTGAACTGGACAAAAATCCAAGCTAGGTTTCCCACCTTTCCTGTGCTACATATGAGTCCAAAGTCCGTGTCCTGTGTATGTACACAGACCCCCACCCCACTTCATGGCAGTGTACAAAACCATTATCCTCTTACTGATGCATGGGAACACAGAATCATAGAATTGTCAAGGTTGGAAGAGACCTTTACAATCATCAAGTCCAACCATATAGAATCAAACATGATGCTTATTAATCCCTTTATAGCTGACACTACCTATATGGTGAATATATAAATATACATGCACTGCCTATCTAGTGAATAAATAAATACTTATATTTTTATATATATATATATACATACACATATGTGATACCTTTCTCCCCTTCACCACAGCTCTAGGGACTGTAGTAGGGGACAAGGTTCTTTTAATTGTTTTCTTAATGTCTTTTTTTCCCTCCTTCATTACTGTTCTGTTACAGGTGTGAGGCTGAGCTAGTCCAAGCCCGGAGAATCACATTGCTGCTGTGCTTGGCAGAACCTGTGTGGATGTGGCTGTTCTGCACAGAAAACTGAACTGCACCACACCTGTAGCACAAAGTCCATCATCTGATTCCTGGCCATGAACCCCACCAGAAACTGTGGAGAAAGGGGAAAAAGTTGTTACAAAACTGCACCTGTGTGTATTGAAATCTCTCGCTGGGTGTCCCTCAACAGCCATGTGCTGTCCCATGCTGTTACTCATCAGCTAGAAAAAACTGTGCTCACATTTACTGTTGGTTCAGGTTTGATTTTGGGCTCTCACTCGGATCCGGAGGTGTTGGGAGCTGCCTCTGCAGTGGCTGGGATCAGTCACTAGAGGGTACAGGTGCACCTGGATTTAAGGAACAACATGGAGTAGCTGGAAATGATACCTGCCTTGGATGCCAGAAATGGTTCAGCTGCTGAACACTGTTATAAAATGAAAGCAAAGCACTGACAAGAAGTTTGCTAATTCCACCAAAATGTTTAATACCATAATAGATTTTCATTGAAGTACAGAGCTAATGTGAATATTTGTACAAAATATGTGGTTAAAAATAGTATTGATTTATAATATATACAGATATGTCACATCCGTGTCAGAAATGCAGACACTTGAATGAAACCATGAGTAATGCTTTTAAATCTACAACAACATACACGAAATATTTCTGCAGCTACCCACAGTAGGACAACTTGCCAAACTGACACTTAAGGATCCACCAGTCCTTACAGATGGCATTTCTTTCCAAAGTTTCTGTACAAGAACTCTGCTCTAAAATGGATTCAAAACATTTACCTTCATTAACCCAACAGTGAAGAGACCACAACTGTGACACTAATGTAGACACAACCTTCTCGCACCAGATAAATGATCAGTTACAATAATTTGTTAAAAGAAGGCTGATTTTCTGGTGAGAATAATAGAGAACTTTAATCCTTCTTGCTGGATACTCTTAGTGTTGCAAGTGAGGAAGCCCCTGATTCAAATCTGAATCCTGAAGTCTGTTTGTGAATATCTTCACTTTTCATTAATTTCAAGGCTGCTGACACTTCACAGCTTTCCCAGCCTTACTCCAGCAAGAATCTCCCTAACAAATGTCCCTATCTAGGCTTTGTAGCTGCTGCATCAGGACACAATCCTGTATTAAGATGACTCTTGCTGCAGCCCCAGAATCTGTGTAGCAACTGAATGAACTGACAGAAGGGGAGAGAGAGTTCAGGCTGGTTTTTAAAGTTTTCTGAGCATCTCTGCAGTGGGGGCATTCAGGGTTCCTGCTCTTCCATCCAGAGTGCTGCTGCTGTTCTGCCTCTAACAGTGCTGCCTTCCCTCCCCTCCAAGCCAAAGAAAATATACTCCACACTTCAAATAGACCTGTGGGAAAGAGCTTTTACAGCACTTCCTCCCTTGTCATTTTACCCCTGAATGCTGCTGTCTACATGTATTCAAAAAAAAGAGCATAGCTACTGTTAGAAAAACATTTCCTTTTAAGAGCAGCCTGGAATACTGAAAGCTGCTGTACTCCCCCAGAAGATGGGTTAAACCAGGAAAAGCAGTGCTTGGGGGTTTTGCTAGTGTAACTAGTTATTCAAGAACATTGCATGAGTATAAATGAGAGCTGGGACTCTATTCCATACCTGGTTTTGCTTTTTGATAAACCAGAGCTAAATGTGATTTCTTAGGCAAAAGGGAATCAAGGAAAAGCAAAGGTATTACATTCACACTGGTATGTGAGAGAAAGCCTGAAAGAGCAAAAGTTTAGTGATAAAGTGTTTGCCACTAAAGAAGGACCAAAAATAAATTCAGTAAAGGTTCTTTAGAGGATCTGAAAGTGCTGCGACTGTGATCAGTCTGATCCTGTGGGACACACAGCTCTCTGCTATCCACAGCTGAAGCCCCGAAGCTCATTTCCCACTGCTGTGTCCAGTGCCAAGCATGGTGGAAGAGCCACAGCCGGCATGTTGCAAACACAGCATTTCAGCTGGGTGGATGAAGAAACTCGCTGTGGTGGGGGAAACTCTTTTGGTGCCCAAAGTGAAGATAAACTAGGCCTCCTGCATTTCACCTCTAGAAGAGGTGAAAAGAACCCCAGAAGTTCACTATTACTAGTTTTTCTAATTAAAACACAGAGGTTAAGGCCTGTCCTTTCCAAAGGAATTAAAGAGCTCAGAATTTACATCTCCAGTGAGACTTCTTAAGCAGATCTAATTTTCAGAATAATGAACAATCATCCTTTGAGAAATAAAGTTTTTTATGCCAGGCACACAGAAAAACAAATCATTTTTTCCCCAATCCAGATCTGAGCAATTCGATATCAGAATTTCACAGGACAGTTATCAGCAAACTCATCTCCCAGTTTCCAGTCCTTTGCAAGACCCAGTACAAACTGATGCAAGAGACATTAGTTTCCATTTTTACAATAATGAATGTTAACAGAACTCTTTCCCCAGCCTAGCTGGCAGCTGGATGCCATGTTTCTTGTCCAAGCACTCATGGCCACTGCATCACCCATGATTAAAAAAGCACAGGGAGAACCATGCTGGGGATCTGGGACGTGCCGAGCTTTTGCTCACCAGTGACTGCAATGCAGCTTTTTTTTGTGTACACCAAGCCAAACCCACAGCAAACCAGAGCAAGTTCACATGACTGTGAAACTGCAGCAGCTTAAAATGGAACGTGGCATATCCTGCCAAAAAGAAGGCTCTTTCCCCCTAATTTCTACTGAAACAGCGTTTGGCCTATGTCACACATTTAAGCATTTTCAGTTCTACCAGGGGTATACATCACGCTACTCAGTTTATTGATATAGTTTAACTCTTTAAATGTTGCTCTTCCAAAACGCCAGTGCAAGCAGAACACAAGAATACTGTTTGCCATATTTATTATTTTAAACTAAGCTCTGAATTACACAAGTGTAAAAGTGATTAATTAGCCAGTAGCTTTTTAATACTCCTATAAAATATGACTAAATACAATATTCCAAAAGTTATGTACAATACAATGGAAACGCTCATGGCATCTGTGACAGTGCTCAGACAAACCACTGGAACTGCATCCTGCCAGGAGTTCAGTCCATTCCTTGGTACAAACAACAATCTGTATTTTTGCTGAAAGCTTCTTCAGTTTTGCTGAATGGGAGACAGGTGGAAAAGACCAAAATGAAACCAATCCACCCCTCTCACCCAATTTAGGATCAAATTGATGCTACACAATTTATGCAGGGGGAGAATTTTTATAACCTAAAACATTTTACAGTAACTATGGCTGTAGTCTTGCTATAGTTGAAGAAGGGATGCTCTTGCCATATTTTCTTGGCTAAAAATGTTTACTGGAGTGTGTCTGTGTATGTTAGGAAGGGGGGAGTTTGCACTACCTCGTCTTAATTACAAAAATCAAGGCCACAGAAATTTGTTGTTCTGTTCCAAAAGAGCAGATTCCAAAATACGCTTTCTCCATGCACTGGAAATGTTTTCATGCTTTAAACTGTACTGAGGAAGTCATTAAAATGTCAATTTCATATCTGAAGAGCCCAGAAAGGACAAGCAGGCAGCAGGCAACAGAAATAGCAGCTGTACTCCCCTGATTTCTTTCTTTTAATTTCCAAGGAGCAGCAGGAGCCATATCCACACAACAGAAGCCCCAGAGCATCACCTCCAGCCACTCCGGCCAGCTCCTGCTTTGAGGAGGAAATTAAAATTAGGTGGGCTGTGCCACTGTGCCTCAGGAGCCACAATGTAACACTGAGGCTTCATTTCTTCCAGGGTTCCAGCACGTGAGAACCCACTGATACCCTGTGAGAAGTGCAAGCCAGAGCGACTGACCCCGGAGAAGCTACAGAAAAGCAAATTCCCACTCAAATGCATAGGGGCTCTGCCTGTGATTTACTGAATAGGACAATTCCCCTTCCAGATAGTCGGCATTTTTTGAAAGAAGCCTTCCTTCCATGTCAGGCAAGAACCAGCCTTTAGTAAAATACCAGTTTCTCTCATGAGTCCCAAATACTGATACTTTGATGATAGGGACATTATTCCATAATACCTGAAACACTTTTTTTTATGATGACCATTATTTTATCACATACAGGTGATATATAAGCTTTGAGCATAGAGGTTGCTTTGAATTTTCAGGTTTATAATTGTGTTTCTATTTCCGTGCTTCAAGCAATGAGCCGTGTCCTGCTGCCTCCTGGGTAGTACCACACAGCTTGACAAAGCACAGGGCAGTCACTGAACGGGGCCTCATTTTAAATCTGTTTGAAAATGCACTTTGAGGAAAGAACATTTAAGGTCCAGTGCTTTAATTTGCAGTGCAGTTTTACATCATTTGAGGCCAAAGTCCTTAGTTCAGAACCTCATCTCTCCGAAGTCTGAGGACATGGATGCAAGGACAAGATGTGGCCTCCTACAGCCTTGCCTGTAAAAAAATCCATTGGTGATTCTGTCTGATTGTTTATGTATTTAAATCTTACTGTCCCTGTTTAGACTGGGCTAAACCCTACGGACATCAGCTCTGGGTGTGTTCTCAAAAAAGCCAGTGGTGTTACTCCTGGAATATTATTTGTGGCCTAGGATGGTGTTTTCAACAGGATACCTTCCTAGGACTGTGACCTGAGTGACAATTTGTTTCCTTAAGCCAATTTTAAATGTATCACTGAAAAATAATTAAGTGACACCTCTAAGGAATTACTTTAAGAAAACTTTACACAGATATCATGAGGATACTAAAGCCCCATTTTCTGTTCAGTCTGTGCTGTATTTAATGAGCAGTATTCTATCAGTGTAATATGCACACAACGATGTCCATAATGCAGTAACGATTATTACATTACAGAAATGTGCTGAGTAAAGAACTACATCTCATCAGGAATATCAGGAGGCTGTGGTGGTCAAGAGGATGAACTGTGTGAGAATGACAAGTCCTCATTCCCAGATGTCCTCACCAGGCACGCTGGGAATGCCATCTCCTGTCCTCACTGACAGAACAACATGCCTGTTGTCCTGGAAGTGCTGCAGAGCCAAGACCCCTGCAAGGGGGACTTGACTCTGCTGAAGCTTTGTAGCTTCACTGTTAATTAAGGGTGTGATGGAACCCTCCCTCAGAAACCAGATCATTAGGTTTTACAACAAGAATCTTGATTACAGAACCTAAGCTGACTTTTCAGATCCTAGAATAAGCTTCCAAAATGTATTTACTTATTTTAAGCTGTAAAGGATTTTAAACTGTGGAAGCTCACTGTGCCATTTTATAGTCACTTTGGGGAGTACAGCTGCAGCTAATTAGCTTAAAAATCCCACCATACCTTACACATATGCTCGGTTTCTGCAGTATTAATTTCAGTGGAACTACTCATGTGCATAAATTAAGCGCATGCTTAAATATATGCAAAATCTGAGCTCAAATGTCTAGAAAATATGTTCTCAGAATGACAAGTACGCATTAAAAAAATAAGTCATCATGGAAGGTCTGCCAGACAGGGAGTCCAGGATCCGTCTGCTGTCAGCCATGATGCAAACACAGAACAGTTTTTGTAACCCAGTATATATTGCGAGTGAAAGAAACATGCAGGACAGGGTGAAAAAGGGGATTCAGTTGCATGCAGTCTAATTTCAAGTGTGTAATTATGGTCCTGTTTTCTTTGGCCTAAAAAAAGACAAAAAAAAAAAAAAAAAAACTAACAAAAGAATTTTAACTAACCTCTGCTCACCTCCACAAACCCAAACTGCAGACAGCTCAAAAAGGGCTTTGAAGCACAGGAAGTGGGGAGGGAAAAGGGCTGAATATTAGAGATGTGCAAGTAATTACTGACAGTTTCAGGGCTATTCACCACACTACTAGGAAAGCATTCAGCCTGTATCATTACTGGACCGTACAGCTATGACAGGAGCAAGGAATCCCATCTTACATGAGCAGTCAGCTCCTCTTCCGCAGACCCGGAGAGAAGCACCACTCATCCCTTGATGGAAGATAAACTGACAATCCCTACTGATATTCTGGCTCCCTCCTCCTCAGAGAGAAGGACTGACAGACACCAGATCCCCCAGCAGCTGCTGCCTCTCCCCTCAGCCCAGAGAACTCCATCTCACATCCCTGTCACCATTTCAGATCACCATTCCCTACAGCTGTTGGTGGAAGAGGGTTGTTTTCTGTTGTTTCTAAAAATGTTTTAAAGATAGTATTCCTTACAGAAAATTCTGGGGGGTGAAAAGGCCACCAAGCTGCTAGTGGAGTAAAAACAACACACCTACCCCTTAAAAAAAAGTGAAAAGGGAAGACTAAGGTCTGTTGGGAAGTGTGGAGGGCAGAGGAGCAGGCTGCTTGATGAAGGGCAGTAGCAATCCTGGGAGTTTGAATATCAAGCCTGATATCGGCCTAATTCCCACCCAAACGATATCTCTGTGTTTCAGCATGCAAAATTATAGCTGTGGAAAGATCCTCAGATTGAAACCCTCCCTTGTTTCCTCAGCCTTATTTTGTCCTTTCCAGCTAGATCTATCAGTTGGTGTGTGATATGGTTACAGGTACAAAGATCATTTTCCTAGCCCTTTTGTTACAGAGGCTTGATTACTGTGAAGGGGTTTCAATGACCTTAATGTCCCGGTGCTCAGAAGGCAAAGGCTGCCTTTCAACAGAACAAAGCAAACAAAAACCAAGAGCTGTGCTGGAGGAGAGAGAAGTGCTGCTTCTGCGGGAGAGGCTCAGTTAGATACAGGCGGCGGCACACCGGGGCGTCGAGTTTGAATGATTTTTGGCTTTGGAGAATTCTTTGGGTCCTCATCTTCTTCCATGTCGCTGTCGCAGACGTGCACTACCACACTGGGAGTCGACTCTGTTCCTGCGTGCAGCTCGTATTTCTCTCCTGGAAGCAGAGAAAAGCAATCATGTCAAAAGATGACAATCTAAGTAGCAACACAGCCCGTGGCACTCCTGGACTGCAGAATACTCCACACCTGGATAGGGAGGTGAGTGTGTGCTGCTCCTAAATACAGGTGAGCACCAGCACAGCTGGACTCTGTCAGCTGCCACAACACACCCTGGGGATCCTGCCCCAGGAGGCAGTTTGATCACAGGTCTGTAAGGCACAATAAGATACACACACCCTCGTGTCTATAATGGGGTTTGGCACCAATATTGGTGGCTAACAGCACTGAAATAAACCCACAAAGTACACAGAGGAGAAAGAACACAGAAGTTCAAGGTTAAAAAGAGGAACTGGAACCCAACCTATCCAACCTTTGGTCTGAAGTAATTTCACACCTGTTGGGTTGGGGTTGTTCTTTACTTTTGCTGTGGCTTTCCTTCAGTCCCATTTAAAGCCCACTTGTTGCCCTCAGACAGATTTCAACACTTAATCAAATTTCTCCAGAAATAAAAACCCCACATATCTCTGCTCCAGATGGATTTTGAGTTTGAAAGCTCTTTCACTGGGGCTGCAACAAATTTTGTTTCTGCAGATGAGATTACTGAGCAGTCTATAAATGCTCACTAGAGCAGGCTGAATGCCTAAACAGTACATTTTATTTTCTTCCTTATTTAAGTCTCAACACAGTACTCCTCTGAGGAAGATGAACATGGCTTTTTTTTTTTTCCTTTTTCACAGAATATATTCTGAGTTGGAAGGGACCCACAAGGATCATCAAGTTCAACTCTTAAGTGAACAGCCCATACGGGCGTGGGTGGTTACCTGCAAAAGTCCACAAGCAAACAAAGGATCAGACATAGGACTTTCAGTCCTGAATTGAGCCTGCTGGCACTATATGTATTCTGGATTGTACATGGGATACAACTAGGTATTGGTTATTAAACTGCAAGGAATTAATTTAAGACTTTTAAGAAAAAAACATTGTCTGCAAAATCTTCTGAGATGAGGAAGGTGAGGCCCCAGCCATCCCAGCTCGCCTCTGTTTGTGGTGCAGTGGCTCCTAAATGCTGCACCACTGGCAGAACCCAGAAGTGCCAGGTGGTGTACCATGGAAGCAAATAGCAGTCCCTGTCTCAAAGCACTCGTGGCTTGCTTGTGGGACTAATCTGGAGTTTTATTTGTTAGCCACTTTGTAGCAGAGTAATTCATGTGAGGAAGAGCTTGCAGGTTTGGCTCTGCATTAGCACATGCAGCTCTGGGACTATGTTCACATGCTGTTTGTGCTGACAAATTCCTGGTCCAAATAAGCCAGGGTGGCTTGAGACTAGAGGACAAGTTGTATTTTTGCCTAAAAACAAGGAGGCAACTAGTGAATAATAGCTATAAGCCAGGCATCTTGCTGTGAGAAATATTTTACTGCTGTGATACCATTAATGTTGACATTTAACTGCTCTATTTTTGGCAACCTTTCTTCTGAATCCAAATCGAGCAAAGCACTACAGGTCTTGCTGATAGGTTAAAATATAAAAAGAGAAATAGCTTGGTTGTGCTGCATTGAGGAATTATATGGTTTTTCTTTGCCCATTTTTCCCTGCGGGCCTCAGCTAATTTCTCAGCTCTGGGCTGACGTCAATGCCGCCAGCCAGCACTGAGGGCTGCATTGGTCACTGTCACCGTGGGCAGCTCCGCAGTGCCGCGCACACGCAGCGCCGGCCTGTCCTCCCACACCAGCACCGCCAAGGAAATCAGATTCACTGCCCTCTTAAAAAGTAATAATCCCAGTTCAAATGCCACATTCTTTTTCTGCTCAAATCCCTCCCAGAAGGACTCTTTCTGCTGAAAAAGAACAGTGGAAATAAGTACAGATGCAAGGAAAAATATTCAGATGCCTCTGGCACAAGTAACTGCAGCAGCAATTAATGTCACTTTGCAAACCAAAATGTGATGCACTCATAAATTAGGTTTTTAAGGCATACAGTTATTTCTGAGCACAAATGAGCTGCAGACTCTGTTCTGTACTCAGGATTATTCATGCCTGCAGAGCTGTGGCTCAAACACCACAAAACCTTTTCATGGCAGAGTTAGGAACAGGGCAACAGTAACTCTGCAACTTTTGTACTGCTGTATCTTGTTCCAAGAGTAATAGCTGTTTGTGGAAAAACACTGAGGTGATAAGCACAAAATAAAAATCCAATAGATACAGACAGATTAGCCTTTCCCTTCTGCCTTTTTTCTATTTTTTTTATTTTCTCTTAAACAACACCTCCAGCATAAAAAAAAAAAATAAATTAACTAAGTCTGTAGCAGTTCAGCTACTGAAGTAATGGTTGAGTCAGTGGAGTTATGTTTACAAGACCTAGGTTGTCCCAAGCTGTGAGTAGCAAGTTGAGTTAACACAGGTAAGACTCACCAGTTTCTGTAACTAAAACCACCCAATCATTTGTCCAGTGACCTCATTCAGCTGTCTCTGACATTCAGCATGTCTCATTCAGCATGTCTCTGTGTTCTCAGGCCCTACACGGAATGCTGCTCCTGCTTCTCCTGCTTGCCTGGAGAATTCTTACAGGCTAGCTAAGCCAAAGGATTCTTGGGGAGAGGGGTCTTTCTCCTCCAGCCTATCTCTATCCTTTAATAAAAAGTTTAAACTTTCATGTAAGCTAACAGTGGCAATTCACATAAATTTATTCAGAAAAATATCACAAAATTTATCCAATATACTCAAACATAACCTCTGCCTTCAGGGAAGAATTCAGCTGTGGCACCTCCACTACACAGATTTGTCCGAAAAACTTTCCGATAAACCCCTGAAAATAGCAGTGATGTTCCTCTCTATCCATTTGCTTTGCTGAAGAAAAACAGTAAGAATTTGAAGTTTCCCTGCTAACAATGAGCACAGCTGCTTTTATGTCACTGGGCCCAACCTTTTGTGACCACATGAGCCAGGAGTAAACCCACAGCCTCGGGTGACGCAAGAAAGATAACCACAGCAGCAACTTATGATATTTCAGAATTAAAAATAATGATATAGTATTTTCTATCCCTTTGTGAGTCAGTACAGTGACCTTTCACTGATGGTGCAGCTCCTGTCTAACAGGGCCCATTTGTCCAGCAAAGTTTATATTCGTATACATAAAGAATAATGAATAAATGCTAATTTTAACGTGTAGCTATCTCATCCCTAAATCAGTCTCATGAGCAAAAGTTAATGAGTTCACAGCCACCCATTCTGTGTAAATCTGGCATTAGCATCATAAAAATAACCTTCCCCTTACAGTCCCTTCATCTAAGTGCTTTACAAATACCAGGGTGCAAATAACAGGAGGTCCTTTGTTTATGACAGAAGAGCTACTGCCCATCCCACAAAATACCTCCACAGAACACCTCTACAACATGGATCTGCCATAGCAAAGCAGAGGAGCTGCTCCCTGGAATCCCATTACTGATGCTGCAGGAGCAGGGCATCCTCCTCTCCCAGCCAGAGGAAAAATTTTCTCCATCCAGCAGCTCTGCGGTACCCTGCCCCTGGTAAAAGGAGGGAAGGGAAAAAGCAGCCATAGAACAGCAGGGAGAGGAAGGACAGAGATGAAAAGTTTTATCTATCACCATTTGTTTGCCCCTCCATTCCCTTTTAATCCTTCCTGGGAGTCATATGAAATATTTAGGATTTCCTTTGAATCAGTGATAACAAACACAAGAGTTTGAAAACAGATGGGCACAGAAAATCTGCCTTGTGAGACTGTTTGAAATCCCTGTGTACAGCATTTCCTGGGCACGGTCCTGCTCTCACCTGTTCTCCCCTTCCTTAGGGAAGGGTGAGCCAAACCCAGGGCAGAGCAGGGGCAGGTGCTGTGCATCCTCCTCAAGAAGCCCAGCTAGAGCATGGCAGGAATAGCTACTTCTGAATTGCTCAGAGACAAAAATGAAACCGAGACCCAACAGCCAAGTGGCACAGACAGCTGCCAGGTCTCCTCTGTATCCCAAGAGCCACCACTGTGGACTCAAGAGCCACCACGTGTGACACTTCAGAATGGTGCTTTCATAATGTGAAAAATGTATTGTACAAGACCTGGAGAGTTGCCTGAGGTGCAAAGCCTGCTGGAATGCTGATAAGGGGCTGCATAACATGGAGAGGAGTGCAACTGGTGTAGACTTGTCTGTAAGGGCTACTGGACATGGTGCCCTGCACTGCTTTTCCAACAGTGCCTGAAGCTGTGGAGGCAAGTGGCCACTGATAAGAGTGCAAAACTGCACCAGAGAATGCATGGAGCAAATAAAGTGCTCAGCACCCTGACCTGTGCTGGGTGTTACCGTACGGTGCAGATCCCATCAGTGCAGCTGTGATCTGTGAATCAAACCCAGGGGAGAAATGCCATTTCTCTGGGCAACCACAGTGCGGGCAGCAGGGGTTGTGAGGGGTTGAGGCAGGCAAGGGGAAGCCAGGGTGGCACCTGGGATCCGGGGGAAAAGGCATTCTGGAGTGCAGAGTTAGAAATGAGGGGGTACAGGGCAGCCTGTTGTGAAGAAAGAGACAGTGGGGGAAGGAGGGCATGTATGGGCAGGCTGGGGAGTGGATATGGAGAGGGAAGGACTGCTTTCCAGAAAAGAAAGGGCATATTCTAGTGCCAAGAAGATGGTTTGTAAATCACTGCACTAATAAATGGCAAACAGCTGCCTTTCCTTTGAGAGGAGCAGCTCTGCTGTAGCTACAGCCTGGACCTGGAGACTCCCTCTCCCTCTGCCTTGCAAATGTTTGTCATATAAAATATATTTGCAAGGTGGGTTGGTTGGTTGGTTGTTTGCCTGTCAGGTCCAGGTTGTATCCTCACCTGGCCTAACTTGGAGCTAACTTTTTCCTACAGGAATGCTTGCAACCTACCAATCTGTTCTCTAGTCTTGGCCCTGATGTGTTCACATCTTCATCAGCATTTCAAACGACTGGAAGTTCTCTTGACAGTGGAAGTGTTTTCCATCAAACAGATTAACAATTACACTCCTTTATTTGCAGTATTTCGAGAAGATTGTAGGCTGATGGTCAGCACCAGGCAGTCACGGTTCCTGGCTCTGACTGATCTACAGCACTCTGTTCATGCCTCATTTAAACCCTAATTTCTGCATTGGCAGAAAGTGAGAATACACATCAATCATCCAGGAACTTAATTAAATATGCCATGATCTTTCCTAAGGAGTAAATGCACCCTCACCGATCTCAGTTTCATGGGAAGGAGCCAAAAACCAGCTTCCTTTTGAGCACAGAAAGAAATCTGTTCCATTAGACCTCCGAGATGCCAGCCTGTCACTGCTGCAGCAAGAACACCTGTCCCAAAACTGATGGCACACAGCAAATCTTTAACTCACTTCCAGCATATTCCTTATACTCTGGAGCAAATCTCCCAACACTTTGCCCCCAGGAACAGTTTTGGTCTCTAAATTTTGTGGCTATGATGATTATGGCACTGTACTGTGACAGGAGATGACCTGGATTCAGGGAATTGGAAAGGAGCATGGGTCTGTGTCAAAGTGGTGCATCTTGCATTCCCACTGAAGTAGGACAGTAAAACTCATCTTATGCTGAGGGCATACAAGACACTGTTCACTATTTAGAAGCTCTAATGAGTTTTCCTAGTCCTCAGATGTTTATTTTACCAAATCACTGCATTTATTACAGCAAAGATTCCTCACAAGTTAAAGACATGGAAGTCAGATTCTAACATTCACAGCTCTGTAAACAACTGTGCGAAATGAGTATTTTTCCACAGTTGATAAACCATAGTTATATTTTTAAATTGTGTTTTTGAATGAAAAAAATCTCACTTCTCTGCGGCTACCAATGCTGTTTGATGTCCAGTAGTGTTTTACTGCTGCAATACTGCGAAATGAGTGTTAGTGGGATTTGTTTTTCAATGGAATTCTAAACATAGTAAATGCACAACTGAGAACAGCAACACTATTTTAAACCCGCCGCTGCAGTTAACTAAAATTGATCCCTCTAACAAGTGCTAAAAATAGAAAGAAGAGAGCACACAATGGCTTTTCATATTGCTCCCTGCAGGCTCCTTAAATCCGGGTGAATTTGACCTTCACGCAAAGCTGTCCCAGAGTGTGGGACAATGAGTGATATTTCACATTCCACTGCTCCAGAACAGGAATTGATTTATTACCCAGCTAGCTCGGGAATTCGTTTACATGTTTCCATTTATAACACTGCTGCATCAAAGGGAAAAAAAAGAAGGAGGTTATTGTTTTTCTTTTATTCAGCAGTTTAGAAGCAAACTATCACTCCTGGAAATAATAATATGCAATATAGTATGAAGTCTTACACCTGACTGCCTTTTTTTATGGGCTTTCCTGCTGAAGGGGAATAAGCCATAGGAATCTCCTGATACATATTTTCCTCTTGTTAGAGATCCCATGTGAAAAAGATAGGAGATAATCCTGCAAACCTTGTGAATCATAAAACATCTTCCTGCACCCCACGTACTCCAGCTCTGAGTTACTTTGGTGCAGTTACACAAAAGCCCCAATGATAAGATGTCCGCAATTGGCAGCTGCTCCCAGAGCAAGCATGCAACATCCCCAGTACAGCTGGGGAGAAAACAATTCTCCCATCCCACAAAAATTTCAAAAATAAACTGCTAAATTTTCATGAGCTCATCCCCACAATTGTTATTAGATTGGATCTGAAATGTTTTATTTTGGTATGAAGATAATTTAATAGGCTATTTTTTCCCTGTGGCTTATGAATGTAAATAAGATTAATTTGTAAATGATACTGCTTAGACCTGAAACTCGAACCTTTCTCATTTTGAAAGTTCTAAAACAGGATACTTTAACAGCTTTGAAAGAAAACTATTTGTAAAGATGACTTAATTAAATCAAAAGTAACCCTCTCCTATGGAAAGTTTTGGTTTCATCAGATGAGCATTTTCCAAGGGAAAGCATTGCTTGAAAATCCCAGCTAGCTTTAATTCCTGGCATTAGCCGAAGATGGGAAGACAGAAGAAAGCCTGGATGCATTATCCATTGACATTTATCCTGTGCTAATGGAGGCTACAACTTACGCCATTCCTCCTGCGCAGTTTTCAGCAGGAAATGAGCATTCCTAACAGAGCAATCCCACTGGGACTGGGAAACAGTAGTTCTCTCTCAACAAACAATGTGAGAGATTCTCCACTCCAGTGGAGGTGCCTGTGAGAAATCTGCACCTTGGAAAGCAGTACCGAGCAGATGTCGTGTACAGCAAAAGCTCCTCACATCCATAGCCAAACATTTGTCCAGTCCCCGCCTAAACCATCAGCTGTCTCATCTAGGCACAAACCCCAGCACAATAAATGGTGTAAGCAAAGCTTTGATCAGCTCTCACAAGCTCCAGATAACATACAATTCTGTGCCTACACATGGCAAAACTCATTCTGAAGGAAAGAACCAGGTGACATCCATCAACTCAAATCCAAGTTTTAATGCAGCTTCCAGCTCTATGACAACTCCCTCAACAGTTATTATCTAGGCTGATATTGCTCATCTGCTTTTCCTGACACGTTTTCACCCAAGGACCACAAGCTTACCTGGTCCAAGCTTAGAAACTGCATAAAGGAGGTCGTAGTTGATGACAGGTGTTGCATCATCTATTGGTTGCCACCCTACAGGTGGAGAGGCTGGAGGCGAGATGAGAAACTGTTTTGCAGGCTGTGGTGGTGCCAAATGAAGCTTGTCTCCATCTGTCTCAGAGGTCTGAATCTTTAAAGCATAACAAAGACACTGTTTAGTACAGGACAGAATCATACAACGGTCTGCGTTGGAAGGGACCTTTAAAGGTCATCTCCTCTAACCCTCCTGCCATGCTCAGAGCCCCGTCTAGCTTGGCCTTGAAAATTTCCAGGGATGGGACATTCCTGGAAGTTTATTTCTCTGGGCAACCTGTGCCAGTGTTTCACCACTCCCACTGTAAAAAATTTGTTCCTTACATCCAGTCTAAAATGACCTTATTTTAGTTTAAAACTATTTTCCCCTTGTCCTATCGCAACAGGTCCTGCTATAAGGTCCATTCCCATCTTTCTTGTCAGCCTCCTTTAAGTACTGAAAAGCCACAATGAGGTTTCCCTGGAGCCTTCTCTTCTCCAGGCTGAACACCCCCAGTTCTCAGCCCATCTCCACAGCAGAGGGACTCCAGCCCTCTGAGCATCTTTGTGACTTCCTCTGGCCTCACTCGCACAGGTCCATGCCTCTTCTGTGTTGGGGACCCCAGTGCTGGACACAGGACCCCAGGTGGGATCTCACCGGATCAGAGTCATGTCCCTTGACCTGCTGGTCACGCTGTGGGTGATGCAGCCCAGGAATTTGGGGTGCCAGTGCATGTTACCAGCTCAAGTCCAGCTTCTCATCCACACGGGATGGCTAAATTGAATGACTGCTCAAATCATACCCTTCTTATCCCAAATGCCACCCAGGCAGGGTTTCAGCATTAGTCTCAGCAGAGAAGGCCTGGAGATAAATTTCATCTCAGCCTTACAGATGGTGCCTCTGCAGTAAAGGCACAGTGAGGGGCTGTTACATCAGCAAAGCTACAATGTCTGTGCCTTTTGTGTACGTTCTCTGAGGAGAAATGCAAAGCTTTGGTAGCCACAGCTGCTAGTTCAGAGAATTTTGAGGCTGTAAAGGTACTGTTGTGATCTGGTCTAAACGCCTAAGTAAAAAGTGACGTTACACAAGTAACTCCTGCACCAAGGCCTTATAAGTAACTTCAGAAAGGTGTCTACAGATTTTATTTCTTCAGTTGAAGTGATAAAGGAATCTATGTTGTTCCTTAGTCATTTGCAACCAAGTGTCCTTATTTTATTTCCATCTTAAATGATCTACTTTAATTCCTGCTCTTTTCTAGTATGTTAAGGAAGCCTTGACATAAATGAATTGTACTGCAACCATCTGAGCAAGGTTACAACCAGTTGGAGCATAGAAGCAATAAACTCTATTTCCATGACAACAAACATGCCAGCGTGCTGGGATGGCACCCTCCTGTACCCAAATGGGGTTTGCAAAGAGCCAGTCTGGGTCTCTCAACTCCATGTTCCCCAGAACTTCTAGGTCTGGAAGTGGTTATTCAGTCTGGCTGAGGCCAGACACTGCTCCAGACACTGCTGCTTCCACATCGTCATTCCCTGGACACAACGAATAAGCTCTTGTAAGACTGCGTGTACTGGAGACCCTAGTGCAGGTACCAGAATGGTTCTGCAGGAAATCAGCGTAGATAGGGAGACTAATCACTATTGTGCACATTTTGCTTTTTCTTGTTCTCCCAAGTTTTCAATTAGCCTCTTGATTGTGCAGTTAGGATGAAAACATTCTCAGATCTGCTTAACTGCACGCTTTGAAACCTTTCAGAAAAAAAATTCAGAGCCAGATTTAGGAGATTAAGGCATAGAAAATGGGATTGGGACATTCTCAACATCTAAATCCAACTGAAAGATCTTCTGAGCTCATCTAACTTGTGAAGCATATTGTTGTTTTCACAGCTGTAGTTTCCCATCCTCCTGTGGTTCTGCTGCTTAGCCTCCCAACAGCCCCTATTCTGACCAGGATGAAGAGGCACATAATTTAACAGCCTCTTGGGTTTGCTTGATACCTTCAAGTGAGCCAGCCCTCACCCTCAGACCTCTGAAGGGCCAATCTGGCAGCTCAAAGCACACCTACATTGTTCATAAACACTAGTGGATATCTCACAAGCCACAGTGACCACATCAATTTATTAAAATGCATTCAGAAGAGGTGGTGGTTGGGTTCTCAACCTCCTTCAACTTTCGGTATTCTGGCTGGGGCCCAGGCTGTGGGAGATCTGCATTCTCTCTCCCTTGGCTGAGAACTGAATCCCCACCTGACAGTTCCAATAGATGGATATAACCACCTACAGCTCCAGGCTGGGAGTGTTGTTCTTCCTCTACCTTCTTCCTTTGACTTGGACTTAATAAATTCCTTTCAGAGAATTCAGTATTTGTAATTCATGTATTCAGTAAGGAAAAGCCAAAAAGGCAGGAGGAAGCCTGACTGTGGCTCAGGGTTGCAGCCAAATAAGTAATCCAGCCCCACCTTTTTTATTCACTTGGATTCTTTACATTAGCACGTTCTTATGGTTAGTTAAGAGAGTTACCCACAGACAACATCCAGTGTTGTAAATCACCCCTAAGATACGTAATTCTATATGTTGAATGAGCAACTTTAGTCCTAAGTGGTCCTTTAAATTTACTGCAGACCCTCAGGGCAGGAACAGCTCAGCCAACACAAGGAGGTTTAAGTATCTTTTATCAGAGAGACTGGGCATGGGACAAACCTTCATTACTTTTATTCAGTGTTACTGTAGAATATTTCTATAAAAGCTATGCACTAACACAGAAATAGATTCCAGATTTCATTACCTGTGCAAAATACAACTTTAACTTCTTCCCTCTGAACTGTGTTTCATGCAGCTCTATTCTGGCACGAGCAGCTGATTTGGGACTGCTAAAATTTATCCGCACACGCCTGAAGCTTTTGAACAGCTGGAATGTCACGCAGTCATCATAGGCACGGAACAAACCTTCAAATTTCTCCTGCAAAATAAAAAGAAATAATGCTGAAGATTAACTTCGTTCTCTATCACATCAGTCTGTGTCAAAGAACAATCTGAAACTTGACAACTGTTTAACCAGGAGGTTTCAACCTGTGGCCTTTGGGGACAGGTGTCCATAGACAAAGAAAGGCTCTGTGAAAAGAAATTAAGGAAAGCAGTGGTCTGGTAGTGCTGAACTCTGCAAAAGGTTTAGGGGAAGAAGTCTTCAAACTGAGAACCCGGCAGCTATTGAACTTCTCATAAAAGTTGAGCAAACCTGTGACAGTGACATATGAAATGAAGCTGAAAGGGCACATGACTGAAAACACCAGACAACTGTGGGCTCATCTGCACAGAAGCAGCCATTGTGCTGAATTACAATGGAGTCAGCAGACAAGGGCTGGAACCGAGGGTTACATCCACAACAGCACTGCAGGGTCATTTAGTATGGCATGATATGGTTTTCTGGATGTTTTGGCATTTGAATACTTAGAAGATACACACTTGTTCTTTGAGAGGTCGTGAAGCATCTGGAGACAAATTGGATAACTAAAACCAGTGATTTGTCCCAAAGACAAATTTCAGGCTACAAAATGTTTAGCTGTAGAAACACGCTCAAAACCTCGTGACAAAAACAGGGATATTTTAACATTGTAAAAGAAAGGTCTGAAGTTTACCACATCCATGGACCTGGAGATGAACAGAAATTCAAGGCACCTTGGCAGCCTTGGAGGCTCAGATCCTGTGATTTCTCTGCAAGCTGTGAGCACACAGAGGACTAGTTCCACACCATCAAATAAACCCAACGTCCTTAAATCAATTCTGACACTTGCACAGGATTTTTCATTCACACAAACATAGGTTCATAAAATGCTGAGGCTGAAAGAGGACAGTTATTATTTAGTCCAGCCTTTGTGTTTACTCAGATTTCAGATTTCACTCACTGCCATCCAGTGAGTCACACATCAGATCTGAGCACTTCAACTACTGCAATCAAGACTTGAAGTTTTATAAGATGGAGAACCAGCCAGACCAAAGCCCCTGCTTTTAGGAGTGCTTTATTCTGAAAAAAACACCAGTGAGATGATTTGCCACACCATTTCATATACACTGAGGGCTATTATGTCAGGAGTTTGTATAATTAAAAGAACCTAATGTATAATGGCAATAACCTGATGTGGACGCCCCATCCCTGGAAATGTTCAAGGCCAGGTTGGATGGGGCTTCGAGTGACCTGGTCTAGTGGAAGGTGTTCCTGCCCATGGAGAGGAATTGGAATGAGATGATCTTTAAGGCTCTTTCCAATTCAAAACATTCCAGGATTCTGTTTCCTTTGCTATATCTGCAAATTCTCACATTTTTACACGTTTTAAAATATGACTTCTTTTTTTCTCATCCAGGAAAACAATTTCTTTTCCCTTAGAGTGGATAACTGGTAGAGACTACAGAAGATAAAAAAGAAAATGCAATTGATGTAATCTCATCAATACTTCAGTTCACATCCTTTGAGCTTACAAGCAAAACAAAGAATTCAGAACTTCTAAGAAAAATGCATCCTGAAGCACAGTGCAGCTGCATCAGGGAGCACTAACAGCACCGTGGGAGTAAGTACTGCCAGAGTGAGACATTTGTTAAGGAGTTAATAGGGAAACAGCCCAGTTCCATGGCCAGGGCTGTGACACACCGCAGCGCATGTGCCCGATCGCCTTTCATTTACTGCCAACTCTGTGGTCTTCCTCCCCATAACTGATATTCCATCGCTGGCACCCTTTCAAAGGAACCTCCCTATGGTCTATTAAGCTTTCATGATTTTCATTTCATTCTGCCTGACCTCACTCACCTCTTCCTCTCACCACAGGAGATACTTTGGAGGAATGAAAAAAGAAAAAGAAATAAAAAAGAGGCAAGAGCTCTGTGGTTTGGCAGAGGGTGGCTAAAGGCATGCAGCAATCCCCGAAACAGTGGGAAGTGCATAGGTTTGTACAAGCAGGTCTAGTCTTACCACCCAATGCCCAAATTGTCAACATTTCACACCTCAATTATGCTTTTTATCTGCTTTGCTTATATTTTTGAAAAATTCCATTTTCCTGAGCAGAAGCCTACATCCAGTGGCATTTGTATAAAGGTCAGCCAAAAGCAGCAGTCATTTCAGTCCTGTCCTGACTGGAATTTTGATGCTACAACCTTCACAGTGACCAGGGAAAAAGGGCTGGGGGAAGGGAGAGAAAGAGACAGGGGCCCAATGTCTGTGTAAAGTAGGACTCACACGGCATTCAGAAACATAGCCTAAATAAAAAATAAAGTGACTAATTAAAACTTATGTCTTCATGTTATCTTTATCACCTATTTCAGACCTCTTCAGTACATTTTTAAAAAGCATCTTGAAGTAAACAAACTTAAACACGTATTAGTGGGGGACCTGGCAGTGCTGGGTTAACAGTTAATCCTAAAGGTCTTCAACCTAAACTATTCTATATTTCTGTGAGAGATATCAAGGTATTTATATATATATATATATATATATATATACATACA
>VZTI01004252.1:31448-52236 GCA_013397865.1 Struthidea cinerea
AGAATTTTTTATTATTATTATTATTATTATTATTATTACATATGATATAGACTTTCCCCACAACAGGAATTGTGCTATCTAAAGTGTTAAGATACCAGCGTAAATATATATACATATATATATATATATCTATATATATCTTTAGTTCAAAAAAGGGAATAACTACAGGTAACAGTCTGTTCCTCCTAACTTCAAACAGCAGAACTTCCATAGACTAAAATGATTATGTTTATACATTGCATTGGAAGAGCTATAAAAGACTGTGAGTTTCTCATTCTCCCACATTCACTGATTTGGTGCCCTCAGAGGAGGCTCAAATGAGCTATAATCTGCTGGGTATAATTCCTCTTAATGCTGTTACCACTCTGAAAAGTTTAACTGTGAAGTTGATTTTGCAGATCATGGCAGAAAACGGATGGAAAGCATGTCCATAAACAGAGATGATACACTCTTCCCTCCATGCTGCTTCTAGATTGTCACTGGAACCCCCAGTTCAGCACTGACCTACAAAAAAACTGAAGGTGCTTTCCAGTTTGAGTAAACTTCAGCGAAAAAAAAATGAGCCTGAAATATTTTTACACTTAGAGAGGCTGTTTTCTTCCCCATCAGAGGTCACAGTCTTTAGAGGATGCTAGGATCTCAAGCTACACAGATGGTGAAATACCAAAGGAACACCACACAATGGTTTACCTGCCTGTTGAAAAATGATTTCAACAGTGTATTTTAATTTCCAATACACACCACAATGCTTAATTAGCCTCTAGAACTTTACAGTGTTACAGTACCTCATGACATCAAGAATTTAGAACACATCAGACAACTGGGCTTGTGCAGGCCAGGAAAGAGGATTTGTGTGGACTTACTAAGCAGATTCCAGCACCCAAAAAGGTTGAGATGACAGATACAGGTTCTGTCCTGGGTACAGAAGAGCAGCAAAAGAAACAGAGGTTTCCATCTGACTCAACATCCACTAGTACCATCCACTTCCAGACAGGACACAGGGAATTTCAGTCTTACAGTGATATAATTGTTTTATTAGGCAGATGGAAGGAACCCCAGGGTGAAAAAGCAAATACTCCTGACCAAACTGCTCCCATGTCATTTTTCAACCAGCTGGAAAATTTCCAGTTGGCATGAATTCTGTTTAGAAACAAGAATTGGAAACTAGACTAATCCTATATTAGAGCTAAAACTAGCACTGCTCTTCATCAAAATAGTTTTAATTTCCTGATGTGAAAAATATATCAGTAACAGCACGATATTAAAAAGATACTGGACTGGGATTATGAAACTGAAGCTGCTGTCCATAGATCCAGAGCAATTGGTGAGAAGGAACGAGCTTTTTGACTGGCAAGCAGAGAGGTAACAAATGGAGATTTTCTTCTTTTTATGAACAAGTTTTTTAAAAATAAGTAGGACACATAAAAATAACCAGTATCCCATAGTTTCTTGCCCTGTGGCACTGTTTCACACTGGCTCCGTGTTGTATTTGCCTTGCAAATGTCCTTGTGCCAGTCTACAGTGTTGGAGACAGACGTGTAGAACCAGAGAACGTCCAGAGCTGGAAGGGACCCACAAGGATGATCAAAGTCCAACTCTTGGCCCTGCACAGGATACCCCAACAATCCCACCCTGTCCCCAAGAGCGTCGTCCAAACGCTCCTTGAGCTCTGTCAGCCTCGGGGCTGTGACCATTCCCTGGGGAGCCCACTCAGTGCCCAATCACCCACTGGGGTATCCAACCTAAGCCTCCCATCACACAGGACAGACTCAAGGAATCTGGCTTTGAGGTCGAGGTTTTTTGGTGCAAATAGATTCTAAATGACAGGAGAAGTGGGATGCCAAACCTGGTGGAAGCAGTCATTCAAAATAAAGGGAAGCCACCTGTTCACTACAGAGGTTACATCTTCAGAGGTTGTTGCAGACCACTCAGCCTGATGCATGGACTGTGCCTGCATCCAGCTGCACATCACTGCACTGCAGAAGCAGCATCAGTTGTAGCCCCAAGAACAGAATTTACACTTTTGAACTGAAATTGAAAACTGTGTATTTAATCAGTATGGGATACTAGTATTTAATTAAGAAGGGCAAATTATCAACCAGAAGTGAATACATTCATGCTCAGCACAGTCCAGACTTTCTCTAAGGGATACTCAAAACAGAAACACAGTAGAACTGGATTTGCTGCATTTGAACCTCAATTTAATGGACCACATTAGGGGGGAATAAACCAATGAGGGTACTTTCATATAAGTAAGTGGTCTCAACTGAAAGAGGGCAGGTTTAGATTGGATATCAGGAAGAAATTCTTTGCTGTGAGGGTGGTGAGGCCCTGGCACAGGTTGCCCACAGAAGCCGTGGTTCCCCCATCCCTGGGAGTGTTCAAGGCCAGGTTGGACGGGGCTTGGAGCAACCTGGGATAGTGGAAGGTGTCCCTGTCCATGGAAAGGGGTGGGACTAGATCATCTTTAAGGTTTCTTGCAACCCAAACCAGTCTGTGATTGTCTAATTTTATGATTCTAGAATAGAGTAGTTCAGTAGGTACCAATCTGCAGCATTATCATCCACACACCTCATTTTACACACAAGTGTACACTCCCATTATACCATCATTTTACCATACTTATACCAACTATTTATTCCCAAAGTAAATTCCCCTTATCCAAGACCTTTTCTTTATAGAATTGTTAATGTCCTTCGCTCTGCTTCTACTTCACTACACAATACATAAACTATAAAACTGTATAATAGTTAAAGCTTAAGCAGGAATTTACACTGAGCCAGTGACATGAAAAAATATTCTGTAATGTTTTCTAGGATGCAGCATGCATTAGGTAAACTCTTGTTTCATGACTGCTACTGTATGCCAAGCTCCTTCCCCTATCCCAAAAATATCACCACTTCGGGAGTTAAGATTGTGGGCAGGTTGCTTACATCATTACAGTTTTTCAACAATGTCAGTCTAATAATCTGCTACAAAAGCATGAAGCAGATAGCTAAACATCTTTCCTCTTTATTCACTTACTTAAAAAAAAATCAGGTAAAAAGGCATCAGCTCCCAAACTTCTAAAATTTTAAGTACGCCAATAATTTACTTCTAACATAAGCAGCATACTCATTTCTGCTATGGCCCAGCATTTGGCTCTGCTCCCAGCTGTCTTGATTAATAAGAATTTTTTTTAGCTCAACAACTCTCAGATTCTGGTTCAAGGACTGGCAGCCGCCTGCAGAAAGCTGGCTGGTCACACAGCCCTGCAGTTCCTCTCATGGAATCAGCTGTTTCTAAAGATAAAAGTACTACTTTTCACACATCAGTGGTTTTCTTCTTAGGCTCTGTAAACAAGGCAGCAACATAAAATCTCCTTTCTAGACAAGAAAATGTGCATCTGAAAAGTCTAACCAGTCTCACCAGAGACAAACAGCACAGCTGCAACAGCAGACTTGGGCTGGAGCACTTCTCCTGTAAGGAAAGGCTGAGAGAGTTGTTCAGCTTGGAGAAGAGAAGGCTTTAGGAGTTCTGAGGTCTATGGCAACCTTTGGATCCTTAAAGAGGATTTATAAGAAAGATGAAGAGAGACTTTTACCAGGGCCTGTAGTGACAGACAAAGAACAATGGGTTTAAACTAAAGAGGGCAGGTTTAGATTGGACCTAAGGTAGAAATTCTTCCCTGTGACGGTGGTGAGGCCCTGGCACAGGTTGCCCAGAGAAGCTGTGGCTGTCACATCCCTGGAAGTGTTCAAGGCCAGGCTGGACCAGGCTTGGAGCAACCTGGTCTGGTGGAAGGTGTCCCTGTCCACAGTTGGGGTGGAACCAGATGATATATGAATGTCCCTTCTAACCCAAATCATTCAGGGAATCCACATTTGTTTTGCTTACAGAAATATGATACTGCTGCTAATTATCCACTGCCATTCACTAGAACTCAAGAGATTTGCATCACACAACTGTTTAGTCATGTGAATGCCTTTATACAGCTGTGACTTTGATTTATTTCTTTTTGCACTAAATTTCATCCTGTTGTTTAACTAAGGGCTGTTCAGAATTTTGACCCTGCCCTACCAGAACAGTGTCATTCACACATTTTTTGACGTTTTCCCCTTTTGACTACTGTCATTATTCTCAACCTGCTTTCAGGAAGGAACATGTGATCTTATCTGCTTAAATGCTTTCACCATTTGAGAATGAACTGGTTCGGCTTCAGACATTCTGTAAACAACTATGCACCCACCTTATGGAAATTATATTTGGAGTGTAGATTACTTATGGAAATGACCTGAACAGTGTGAAAGCTTTAGTCAAAATATCTACACTCCACATTTCCCATATCCCACTTATCCCACTGCCCTGTCAAACAAGGAAGGTGCATTGATTTGACATGATTTGGTCTACACAGCCCAGGCCTAATTATTTCCAAAGCACTTCTAAACTTATTTCCAAAATTCAAGTCAGATAAATATACCTGTAATCATCCAGGTCTTTCTCCCCTCCTCCTTTTAAACATGAATGTTATTTTTTTACATCTCCCATCCTCAGCAGTCTGTTTGTAACCTATGAATTCTCCAAGATAATTTCAAATAGTAAAAAATTATTTCAGGTACACCCTAAAGCATTCTTAGGTAGATTTTTGCAGGTCCTGTACACTTCAATGCCTGTCTTACCCCTGCATTTTTAGCAGTTTTTCTCTGCTCTGGCCACTACTAGGGTTGTTTTTTCTATTAATTTAGGTAATTATCTGTGTTATTATGTAACACAAATGAAATCAGTCACACCATAACCCTCCCCACATTATGTATCTTGCTGTTAATGAATATGCACATTGTTTTCCTCTTAATTTTCATACGAGACTTTCCTTGTTCTTATTTAAAACCTCTGCTAATTGAAACTTATTTCATGATTTTTTGCACACTTGATTTTCACATTATATATAAATCCTTAAACTGCTGTAAAGCAAAAGGAGTATCTGATCTAGCCCTAACAGTCTCTTATTGTATGTCCCATCTGTTCTTTGCATCAGGATAGATAATCTCCATTATGCATTCAAAAGTGCCTCCTTAGCTGCTAATTCTCATGTTCTTCTTGGTCTCTAAGATCATCTTCTTAGGAGACACTATTTACCAGCTCTATAAGGTCATTGAAAATGACTTTTCAGAAAAATTATTTTCCTCTGACTTCAGACTTTTATTTCAAAAGCTAACTTCAAAATAATTTTCACCAACAGTATTTGCCACTATTAATTTCTTCAACTGCTAAAATCAAAACTAAAAATCAAATAAAATTACCTACCTCCATTTGCTGAAAAAACTGCACCCAGAAGAGTCTCATAATTTGATATATGTCTCACTGTATCACTTACTGTTCGAATACTTTTTAGTATCATCTCTCACACTGAACAAAAACAACAAGGTAAAACACAAAATTCCTTCTTGCATTCCAGAAGGATGAAGCAGAAAGACAGAAGAGGTAGAAATAAAATATATAATAAAAGAGAATATATTCGATTTTTTTTGGTAAGGTTTCAAAAATATTTACTGTCCCAACATGCATATATAGCTTAGTCTAGCCATGTTCAATCATTTAATTCCTTGTGACACATTTAAGAGCAAAAAGTTTTGAGGAAGGAGTTGAAAGGAGAGTGGCAGCAGCCCAGAGCACACGCTCACAAAGGGATTTTGTTACCTGGAGGTGGGATGGAAGCCTGGGAAGATGCTTTCAGTAAAGCAGAAAGCTGTCAAGATTAATTTAACTAAGGTTCTCACGATGCTTAACACCTGCTTGATGAAAGCTCTGTCACAAAATCCTCCTTTTTTTTTGGACTATCAATGGGTTTTTCCAGCACCTTCTGTCATCTTCTGCCCTTAAATCATTTCACTATGGCACAAGAAGTCAAAGCCATCTGTTCTTACCTTGGTCTCCCATTATTACTCGTTTTCACGTGCTCTTCCTCCATCCTGACTGCCCTGCTGCTGTGTCACACCCTCAGACACAAGTCCTGCCCCACCTGCCTCCCTGCCCCAGGCGCCACAGGAGCCTTCCCCATTCTTTCCCAACAGAGGCACTTCATCACAGTGACCTCCCTCCTCCCAAACCCCATGATCCCCTTCCTCATTTCAGCCACATTTTGAATAACCAACTGATTTCCTCCTCCCTCAGCTCAGAACAGTTCCACCTATGATCTGCCCCTTAGAGACATTTGCTTCTGTTAAATAAATGTCCTCTGAGGGAGAAAGGCCATTTCTGCTGGTGGGTTGTTTTTGATTTTGTTTTTTATCAGCATTAGCAAATAAAATAATAATCCTCCAAACAAAACAAAATATGCACCCCACCCCCAACACAACCAACAATTTGTTTTGTGGTTAAAACACATTTCCTAGCATAGGTGTAATTATTGAGACAACTCAAAAGTTTTTATTCTTAGTGGTTTAGTTACTGGTTTTCTCTAAGAAACATGGAAAAGCAGCCAAGACTGAATGAACACTGTCATCATGAAAGAGGATACACACCAAAGGATGATGAAACTTGAGGGTGGTTAAGTTTGAGTAAGATTTGTACAGCAAATAAAACAATCATCATCTTATCTCCTCCATAAATGGAATTTCTTTTACTGAGAGAATTAGCAGGTTTTTTTACCATAATTTGTTCATCTGTCTCACACCAGCACATCTGACGTACATGAATAAAAGGACAAGTGAGATTTCAGCAAAGTGGCTTCTCTCTGGCTGCGCAGCAGAAGTCCTGCTGCGTGATTCAGCTCTCTGAATGCCTCCACCTTTTAATGGCAAATGTATCCCTCACTGCAACAGATGAAGCAGAGAGACTCTTCTGCGAGTGACAAATAGAGCTGCAGAAATTCCCCTGTACAGCTGCCTGTTCCTACTGCTCCGAGCTCAACAGGTTCACTGAGGGTTTCTCAGCTCAGGGACTATTATTTCAACAGGTGAACTACCTGGTGCTGCAAAACTGGAGCCTCTTCCATGCTCCTGATAAACATGAAGCCATCCTGCAAGATAAAGCCAGTCTTTCTGTCTGCCAGAATCTAATGCAGATTCTGAAAAGTAGCAAGTTTGGGCTAATGAAAAACAAAACAACCAACCAACCACACACACACCCCAACAAAAACAAACCACAAATAACCCCACCAAAAACCAACCCAAATCAGCTACTAACTGAGCAAGACTCCTTGGTCTCTGGAAAATGCCTAGAGCTCAACAACATTTGAGATTGAACATCTACAGAACATGATTATTAAGAACAAGAATCATTAATTACACCAGCTCTGCTGCATTCCAAATCCAGTTTCCTAATCAGAGAACTTACTTCCTCATTCCATAGTTTTCCATCTGCAAATGAGAACACTTGGAACTTTTTACCTATAACACCACTTTGAGGTTTTCCAGCAACTCCAGGTGTAGAGAAGAGAAGGTGCCATGGAGATGCTGTGGCAGCATCCAGCTCTACACAGACCCATCCAGCTGATTTCCCACCCTGCAAGGACAGTGGGGCTGTTGACTCCATCACAGCTGCTACAACCAAAGGCTTCTCCTTGATTCAGCACCAACAGAAATTCTATGTGGGGACAGCTAAAGGCATCGCAAGAACACTGATGATGTGAGATGGTGGTTTGTGCTTTCAGGAATGAACATGGACAAAGCAGAAATCAACAAGAATCCTGGATGGAAAACAGGCTGGAGCCAAACTTGATGGCCGCACATGCTTTTCAGAGGCATTGCAAATAAGGAAAACAAAGGGGAGAAATCTCCCCTGGGGGAAATTTTAATTCTGTTGGCATTTAGAAGGAGAAGGTGCTTATTGAAAATCATATTAATGGGGGAAATCTTCAGGAAAAGCTCCTGCCCATAATGCTGGTGCCACTCTTAAGTATGTGGATGGAAAACACACAGTCTTCCAGCAACAGGCCACTGACTGAAGGCTTTGCTTGGCCAGTTTCTGGACCTTGGCAGCCTGTGTGTTAGCCAAGTGTTTGACAAACTGTGGCACAACTTCCTCAGTGTCTTTTTGCCAAGGAAGAATTCTTTGCTCAAGACCACACTGTCACGGTTGTTTGCACTCTAACATTTGATTAGGCAACATCTTCCAAAGCAAACAGGCTGTTTAGCACTTGAGCGATCAAAACTGAGTAGATTATTTAAGGCCTCTGGTAGAATCACCCCTAGAAAATATTAAAGGAAGAACTGTCCAACCATAAAGAATGTACATTAGTCTATGCGCAAAAAAAAAAAACTAAAAATTACTAAAAAATTACTAAATATACATACAAAGTTGGTGCAGACCTCTACCTCAGAACCTGCAATGTTGCTCAGTATCAAAGCTTAGTCATTCTAGGCAGCAGTGACCAGCATCAGTAAAATTTGAGGCAAAAGACTGCACATATACAGCACCTTTGGAGGAAAATGAGGCTGGACCACTACAGACCTGAAAATCATGTGTCCTTGTTTTTTTTGGTGTTTTGGTTTTTTTTGGGTTTTTTTGGGTTTTTTTTTTTGAGAAGAAGAGAAAGAACTTGGGTATTTTACCTCTCTAGGTTCTTCTGAGAATTTGAACCAAAGTAATTATTTATTGAAAAATCAGTATCACACTTGTATCCATATTACAAGTGCCTCAATCTATAGCTGCACTGGTTAATTCTTCAAATCTGCTGAAGAAAATCACCAACTCTTCAGTGCTCCTCACATAGGCTGGGCCATTTGTCAGTAGAATTACAAGGTCCATCTCACCTTATTACCTGCCTTGGACTAATTCTGCACCTTCTACCAACATACGCCAGCTATCATTTATTTTCATTTGACAAACTGCTCACTGTCTAGTTACCTTATGAAAGGGAAGTAGCTTCATGTGACTTCCCAAAGAAAGGAGAATCAAAGAGAACACAAAGCCCTCTGACTTGCTTTGCTGTTCACTGTTAGCACTAAAAGGGTGAAGAAGGAGAAGCAGAAGGTTTGCCATATTCAGAGGTGTGTAAGCACCTGCAGCTGCCACCGACCGCCAATGAAACAGCAGCATCCCCCTCTTGTGAGGCAAGGGAAAAGCAAGTACAAATAAGTGAAGATCAGCCTAAACAGCATATTATGACATTTAGAAGTCTTACCCTTCTATCACCTCTCTGGAAATGTCCCTAAAGAGTCCAGGTGCCTTCACACAAGGGTGTTAGAAGGACAGAGGCAAAGCCCAACCTGTGACTGGAACTGGGAGCACCTCACTGCACAGCAGCACTGGCTGCATGAGCCCCAGTTTTGCTGTCAGAGTCACTCTGTGCTGACCCTGAGGCCAAGAGCAGGGTCAGTGTGCTGGAAGCAGCACTACAGCCTTTGGGAAGCTCCTCTCCATTACCTCCTCTAAATGAACACAGACAGTAAGCAGAGATCAAAAAACACGTACGTCTGTTTCTCCAGCAGAACTCTTGGATCATACACATTTCACAGACACAACCGTATTTGCAATTATAAAGAACTACCAACTACAGAAAATACCAACAGAAGTTATAGAGCAGGCCTTTCTAGCCATCAGGGTATTTTTGGCAGTCATGCTGTTGTTTGGTTTCCTCCTTATAGCCTGTCTGTGAAGTCTTATGACTGTGCAACAGACTCTTCCCACGGATCAAGCTCACATGGCTAAGGAGGAGGATGTAAAGACAGAGACCCAGAAACTCTCCCAGCAAGTCATGCTTACTGCCACTGCACAGCTGGCACCATCCAGAGGGGCAGCAACACTCCTCTCTTTTTCTCCAGTCTTCTTCACTTGACTCTGACCTTAGAGCACTTGAACTTTAAACCTCAGAACATCTTTGTGAATGAGGCACTTAGACAAGTGGAGAATTGGAGAGCAAAAACCACAAGCATCTAGTATGCTTTTGCGCTTTAGACCTCAGAAGGTCAGACTGCTAAACCTCTTAAAGGCAACTGCAGGACAGTGACAGGCCTCCAACCCATCCATCCCAAACAACTCCCACTAGCAGGGTGCTTACTGGAGCATCTGACCTGAGTAATGAGTTTACAGACTGACAGAAATCCTGCTCCAATGGGGATTAATCCTCCAAAGCAACAGTCAGAACAGTGAAACTATTTCTACTATTTCCCCTTGCTGCCTGGCTTATGTCCACATTGGGTTTTTTCCCTGTGTTAAGATAATGGTCCCATCCACATCCCATTACTGTCTTCAGGATGTGATCCATCTGGATCATTACTATTTCTTCCCTCTCACAGTAGTGCCAAGTTGCCCCAATCCTACCTTGCTCCTGAGTGGAATGGTCTGCATGAACACAAATGAGGAGAGAATATCTAGAATTAATCATATAAAAACACATTACTTAGAGTAAGAAATACGAGTTTAAATTCTCTGCCACTGTTTTGGTGATGTCTGGAATTCCTCTATTAGAAATAAACAAGTTATTCATTAACTAATTGCTTATGTAACAAAGATCATTACATGAAATTATCATCTAGACGCACTGAAAGAATTTTAATTATCCAGGTGAACTTCTAAGCAGAACTGCACTTCGTGACTTCTGTGGTTGCCTTCTCAACTCTTCTAGTTCCTGATCTACAGTCAGTAGCGTGTTGATTAGCCTGACCCAATTTTTGGATTAGAAAAGGCAACTCAAAGCAGCAGCTGATCAGAAGTGAAAGGATTGTTGGATGGGTTCATGGGTGGCAAACCCACAGTATCAGTGCTGGGGGCCAGCTGCCATTGCCAAGGCACCCATACAAGCCTCTGTTCATTGAAAGGATGAGCAACTCCAAATGCAGCAACTAAAATGCTTTGCCTTCAGTACTAAATAATTGCTCCCCTGTTCCAGAGGCCAAATGGAAACAGAGTGTTTCCAAGCCTGACTGCCAGATGCTAAGAGCATAATGCCTACAGAATAAGGTCTCCTCCAGAGGTGGAAAAGCAGCAATAAACTGGAGAGCTCCCTCCGCTCCAAGCCCTGTGCCCAAAGCCAGCTCTGTATAAGAATTCCCCAGCTCTGAGGGGCCGATGCTCTTGAGAAGTGGCAACTTCCAGGAGTCCTCATTGCCACCTGCTGTGGGAGCTGCTGCTCCAGAGCCCAAACACACCAAGCTCTTCCACTGCAGGCCTGGCAGGCTCCTCACACCCCCAGCCTGCAGCTGTGGCCAACACATGTGCTGCAAAGTGCTCAGCGATGGCTCCGTGCTGCCAGCATCCTTCTCCCAAACCTCACGGGAGAACAATGGCTCAGTACAACCAGCATCCTTCTCCCAAACCTCATGGGAGAACATTGGCTCAGTACAGGCACATCCTTCTCCCAAACCTTTTGGGAGAAAAATGGCTCACTCCAGCCAGCATCCTTCTCCCAAGCCTCATGGGAGAATCCAACATCCTTTTCCCAAGCCTCACGTCAGTTCTAAACCTAAAGTGAAATAAAAGTGAGATATGCTGTAAGCATAACCTAAACCCTAAACACAACTCTTGCTGACATCAGAGAACTACTTCTACGGGAATAACAGCTCATTTTAGCAAGTCTCACCAAGCACCATACATATAGCAAGATCTTTAATACCTGTTCTACCACTGAGGGAACATTCCCTTCACACAGGGAGAAGGTCCCCTGCAAGAAAAACTTCTACTGGAGAAGGGACAATAGCCTAGACCTTAGCTGTCAATGCTAGCTGTGCCTTCAGGCTGACCCACAAAAGAGCTGGGCAGAGGGGTAATCACAGGGTAGGTGGAGAAGACAGGAATTCCATGCTTGCTTTTGCTCTTCCTCCACACCCATCTCTTCTCAGAAACAGCCTCCTTCCTTTTTAACCCTAAAGCTGCTCCCCATTCCATCAAAGTCAACATAAATTATTTTACACCATGACCATGCTGTCACCAAAAAACCCCACCTTGAAGTGAACCCTTTTGCATTAAAAAAAAAAAAAAAGCCATATTGGTTTTTTTCTTTGCAATTCTCCCGGAAGTGAGCAAAGAGCAGTAGGTATCTCCAGCTTTAAACTATCAGCAGCAGTGCACCTTTCATAAAGAGGATGCCCACACTGCAGGCTGCTGCATGGGGAGCCCGGGGATGAGCACAGAGCTGGCCACAGCCTCCACAACAGTTTGGGGACAACCCAGTGGAAATGAGCCTGCAGTGAGCTGTGGGTCACGGAGGACACGCTGCTCACAGAAGCCAGGCAACTTGAAAGTAGACTTTGCGTTTCTAAGCTGCAGTGCAGTCTGCAGTGCAGTCCCCACTGTAAATATACCCAAAGTCTTTGCAATCGACATTTTAATTCAGACATAAGGGGGGGAAAAAGCAAAACGGGGCAGTTTTAACCAAAGCAAACAAGGTTCAGAAAGTCCAAGTAACACAAAAGGGTTACAATTCCTGTAATGTCTCTGTAACCCTTTTGTTCTCTTATCTCATATTCCTGGCCCACACTTTATAGATGCTGCAGCTTAAATCAGGCTAATCTAAGTGTTACCCAAGTCAATGGAATGCTTTCTGCTGATTTATGGAAGTCAAAATTTTGCTTTTGCATTGCTACTGACATATGAATGAGGATGTAAGAAGCTCACTACAACTTTAATTTCTTGCACAGTCTTACATTGAACATGGACCAGACACTAAAAGACCCAGGTACAAGATCATATCAATGCAGGAGTAAATCCTACATGTTAAATGTTTTCAAGTAAAAAAAAGGATAAAAAAAAAGAAAAAAGAATAAATGAATAAGCAGATATATATTTTACTACTTCAAAATAATACAGGAAACATGTCCCAATGCAGGCAAGACTCCTCACCTGAATCATTCCTCTGAATTACTCACTATTTTATCTCTAAACCTATTATTAAACAGTTAGGAAAAAGCTTCTTAAATTAAGAAGAATCTCTTGGTACCAACACAAAAGCATCTGTACAAAGTATAAATGAACTCACATGGTAACAAACTAACAGAAATAAAAATCATCATAGCCTCTTGCAAATCAAAGTAGCTTTATTTCCAGATATTTCCAGTGGCTTCAATGTTTTACTCAGAACCAAACAGAACAGAGGTTCAAAATTTGACCTCCAATTTGTAAATCCTTTTAACTTTGTTCCAGTCTTTCAATACTAAGAACCATCAGATGAGAAACTAATTTTGTCTGTACCTTTCTCCTTTATAAACTGCTATATATCACTGTATTACATCTATGAGCTCTTTCAGATGATCTGTGAAAAGCATACTTAGAATTCCTCTTTCAAACTTAATTTGCAGTGATTTTCTTGCAGTAATATGAGAATAAATGAAAAAGATAATAGATTTAAACAGTAAGCAGTTACACACAATGACTTTTCTACAGCAGTTGTCTAATTAAGAGAATATGCTTATCAAGCCTTAGATTTAAGCATTGTTTTTCAGGTGTTCATATGATATGCAAGATGCATAACTTTTTGTGTTGTTACACTGCAGATGCACCAAAATACTTGCTACAAACTTTTAACCCTTCACAAAAAATTTATGCTTGCACATTTGATTTGAATGTGAAGGAAAGAAACAGTTACTGTTCAACCGAGTAAAGATATCTGAAGGTTATCAACATCAATAAATAACATTTATGGCAAGGCTGAGCTAAAAAGTAACACTGGACTAAAAATAACTTGACAAAATTAACAATGAAAGATTTTTTATGAATATGAAACATGCATATGCACAGATGTCAGTTATATAACTCATTTCTTATATCATTAAAGAGTAAACACCAGGCTATTCTTTCAGCTTATCAAAACACACTAAAAAGCAGGCACAATTCCTCTCCCATATTTCTCTCCCCTAATTAACAGATTGTTTTAACTGCGTGTCTTTTACCACCGCAGCAGAATCGCATCTGCCCCCTTATAGTGAATTGCTACATACAAACGCCTATTGTTCCCAAAGGCTTTTCTAAGAAGCAACAAAAGGATTGCAGGCGCATACCTTAACCTCTTGGCTGGCAAAAACCTCCACATCAACCCCACAGGCAACCAGAGTGGAAACATCACAGTCCATGCTACGGGCTGGCATCCCCCGCCTTTGTACACAGAGTTAGGCAAGCTCAGAGTAACAAATGATGGAAGAAAAAATAACAACAAAAAAATAATTTAAAAAAAAATCTTCAGTACTGCAATTGAACAGTCCAAGATTCAGTTTCAGTGCCGGCAATGCCTGCAAGCTTCCAACACAAGCTCTGTGCACTTAAAGTGAGTTGCTGGTTGCCTGTCCCCCGTACACCCACCAACTGAGCAGGCACAGCATAGTAACAGCGCTATTCCATCTCTCATGGCAATGACATCACCACAAAGACTGACATAAGCTAAATCTATTTTTTCAACCCTTTTATCTCTAGGCAGCACAGTGGATCAAATTGAACATGATTATGTGCTAAATCGGAACTCGGACTAAATCAATTCAAGCAGCGTTCACTGTCAACTGAGTCATAGCTGTTGTTTCAGCTGAGTGCTTATGGTGGCAAAAAAAAAAAAAGAAAAAGAGATCGCCTGACACTGAAAGCTCTGCTCTGAGTGTAAATTAACCCAGCATTTAAAGCCACTAAGCTCAAGGTAACATTTGTTACTTTATATACTTTAAAATCTACAGCAGAGCACTAATAAAAAACCCCTCAAATCAACAAAAACCTCAGCACTCTGCTTTTAATAGCTCTAAGTCCTCTTTTTTAATAAAGCACGCTCTATAACCCCACACATGGGATTAGAGAACATCTCGTCCTGTCATCAGCAATGATCAACACGCTGCAAATTTGATCCCAGTGCTTCGCATCCACGTTGCACCGTGACTCATCCCCAGGAAAATCAGAGGCATGTCTGTGTGTGATTTGGAAGTCAATACCCCGTCAAAGAACAGAACATGAAAATTTCCTTGAAATTAGGACTTCGCACTAGGCAGCCTTTACACCATCCATCCTAAGGGTTAACCCTTCACCAATACAGGAGTGTTCAACAAAAGAAGCAAGTAGAAGTGAAGATGCTTTACACCTGCTGACTCAGTAGTCTGTTTAGTCTTGGTAAGTTTTATCATTTTTTTAATGATAGAAATAAAATATCTACATGTCTGGGACTTCTCAAGTGATCTTTATCCCAGACCAGCACCGTTATTTTTCCTCTAACATTTCATTCTTGTGATCCATAAATTACTTTTAATTGTTGTAGGCCTAGAATTGGCATTAATGGATACGTCAGATTAACAGGGAGAATTAAAATATTTAACTATTGCTATGAACCTAGGAGCAGCACATGGCTCAGTGTGAGAGACTGCTCTGCTTACCTCCACCTCACTCACAAACTCCTAACTATACTAACATTAGATGCTAGGAAGAAATTCTTTACTGTGGAAGGGCAGTGACATTAGATGCTGAGACAGATAAGCCAAGATCTCTTATCAGAGCATTCTTTTCCAAGATCTATTAAATCATTTTCCCATTTCAACTTGCATTTATAGCAACCTCCCCAGCAGTAATTACAAACTGAGATCCACAGCCAGGACAAAAACGTACCTAAGCACTAAATATTTTACAAACCCAAACTATACAGACCAACAGAAACGGATAGGGCAGCAGAAGGCAGTAAATTAATCAATACTGTTTGTCATGATTATCAGTTGCTCTGCACATTGGTTGCTTCATCACTGTCAAGATTTTTCATAAACCACAGTTAACCACCTTTTAGAAAGAATTTGAAATTAACATGTTTGTGAGTGTTTATAGGACCTTTTATTCATATATTTGATTATAATATGTATGTGATAACAGAGAAAAAAAGCCATAAAGGCCTGCTTGAAGTTGCAAGCAGACAGCAATGGAAAAATCATGCCATAGAAAAGTGGGAAGCTAGTAAGTGGTATCAAAGAGCTGGAAGGAAACACTGAAAGCAAAGATAAGGTGTGTGTCCGAATCTTATGAAAGTTTTAACAGAGATGGACCAACAGGATGAAAACAAAACAAGCATTTGGAAAAGATCAAGAATCAGATAGATGATGATGGTCTCTAAGGGCCATAAAGGCATCCAGAGTGAGGGTGATGCCTGGCCTGAGTGTGGTTTTATAGCAGTGATGGAAAAAAGATCTTACAATATAGAGATACACTGGACAGTTTTGTAACTTTTTTTTCCTTTTTTCTTTTTTAAAAACTGTCGCCTATCAATTTCAATAGCCTTAATCTTCTAATGAAAACTGGCACCTGATGTGCAAACTGACCTGTTCCACTGCATGATTATTCCTGCACTTCTACTATTCATCTCCTTTCAAAAGAGAATCACTGCAATTTTTCCACTCCATCTGAATAACGAAACCTTACTGAGATCGCAATTACTTTCATTTCTTGTTTCTTCTTGCCTATTCCAAAGTATAACCTAATTTTTTGCCTTAAAAAACCACTCTACCTCAGTAGGGTATTTTAGTGAGCTCTTTACAAAGACAACCTAGTTGTTTTTGCTTCTTGAAAACAAAGATTACCTAACAGAAGAATTCCACAAAGCTTTTGACTACTCCAACTAATATCTTTCAATATATGTCTCACTCTATTTGTTACTGCTCACTTCTCATTTGAAATCAAGACATATTTCTATGTGAATGTTTTTTTTCAGGGCACTCTACATTTCCTTATAGTCTCACCTAATGTTAATGAAAAATTTATTATTGAACACTTTAAAATTGGTTAATATTGACTTATTTCTCCAGTTCAGGAGACTTGCTTTTCATCCAAATTTTAAGAAAAGCATTTCAATTTCTTTCAAAGAATTTCTTAACTCTGTCTCTAGACAGTCTTGCTAAATTCAGTTCACCAAACTCCCAAGAAAAAGTGAAACCATGCTTCATGCATATTTTAAAGTATCATATTTAATAAACAGAAATTGATATAGACAGACCTGCAATTCAGCATTGTACTGACACTCATTCAGTAGGTTCTCCAGATCACAAACTGGTACCAGTATGTAACTCTACTGCCATCTCGCACCAATTTTACATGTGGTTTAAGACCACGACCATAAATTCTGAGAACAGAAAGAGGAGAGTTTTGAACTGTCATTCGGAAGCTTCTTAATTTGTTTCAGTGTTTGTCCATAGTCACAGTTGTGCATGGAATTCAAGGGGCACTGCTTGTTACATGTGAATATTTCAGGGGGCTGAATTTAGGAGCAGTTGAGGCTCATTTGTAAAATCAGGCTGAGCAGAGAAATAGCAAGTTTTCACAGTTACATGTGCAGGCATCAGATTCTAGAACTCAGAGCAATATTCCAGGTTATTGTTCCTTCATATGCACCACAGTAACCCCATAGCATCACCAGACTGATGATTAACACTTGATGATCAGGTTTTATATTATAATCAGCTTTCAGAAATACAAAAAGCTTCCCCAACCAGAAAGAAAATAAAAGCCATGTCATTCCAGCCAGGGACAATATTGCATTCTGGATCTGTACAGTTCAAGGATAGTGCAGTCCGAGCCTTTACTCCAGTGTGTGGAGTTGTTTTCCTTCCGTAGTTACAGCTGTGTCTCAGCTCAACACATATGAGCAGCACCACAGATTTAAGATTTTCAAGCTCAACTCTCAAGTCATTAAAGCAACATCTGCAAAATCTTGACCCTCCTTTTGCAAGCAAACTACTACTCATTTAGCCTTAGGGAAACTTCACTGGCTCTGGACCTCACAGTAACATCAAACACAGGGTAACCAAAACCAGCAGCTAAATTCAGAACCAGTCCTGACTTTCTTGCTCTCTGGATGAAGCTTGTGCTTGTTGAACCCTTGGTACTAGAGGGGTTATTTTTGTAGCAGCTCTGCTTGCAGGTGCAAACCTAACTAAGTCAATGTACAAATCCAGAAAAATAAAAAGGAGCCCTCCATCAATGACCCTTTGAGGGCTGAACGGAACACTGGGAATGGATTCACATTATGGCTGATTGAAGTGTTTTTAATGATGTGCATCTCTATTGATCTCATTCAGCCTACTACACAAGTAAACAGCATTTAAACCATGCTCCTATCTGTCAATAGGAACATACTTTCACAAATATAATCTCATTTTTAATGGAATTATAAATGATGAATACCTTAAAACCCCATACAAATTTAGTAATTTAAGAGACAGCCCTGAAAAAAATCCAGAAAAGAATACAATTCTTCCAATTTCTCTGTCTGCAGCAGATGATAAGAAAGGCCAACCAGAAACATTCTTCAGGAGCAAAGTTAGCTCCTTCAAAGAAGCGCTTCACAAGGACAAGGAAAATACAATGGGAACACTGGGTAGGGTTCAGCTCAGCCACAGAAGGAAAATAAAAATGTTTTTTCTCATGACAGTGAGCATTGGCTTGTGCTAAAGTTAATTACCCCCAAAAGGATGGAAGCACCAGAAAAGTCCAGACAGAGGAACACACCAGCAAATAGAATGGCTATCAAACTGTTTGGAAATATATCTTTTAAATAGAACATTTAACAATCATTTGCAGTAAATAAGGAACACTGAACTATCCAACAGCTACAAATCCACTGATTTTCCCAAGATGAGTCTGACCCCCCAAGCTAAAGTTTCTACAAATCTGAAATTGGCATCAATTGTGGCAAAAAAAGGACTCCAATTCACCCCTTCTCATAATAAATAATCATTCCTATGAAGATTTTTAAAGACACAGAAACTTGACCAGAGAAGAAAAGTTTAATTAAACTTAGAATAATCCTAAATCAGTAAGTTCCTCATACATGCAGAGACTTTTGATCTTAGAAAATGCCTTGGCTGGCTTTGCTTTTTGGAAAGGTAACTTTTCTGTATTTTAAGTGATGTTTTGCTTTTCTGTAGGCAATAACTTTCTGTTAGTCACACTTCTAGGTCTCGGAATCTGAGGGTATCCAAGAAAATAAAACAACTCATCAGCATTATGAAGGATTTCTCCCTCTTTAATAAAGATAATATCAAACAACTCAAAGGCCTGCACATGGTGGGAGAATAGTTCAGTGACTGCACAAACAACTGTGTCAGTCAGGCAGCATCACTCTGCTGTCTCATTTAGCTACACACAAGCTGCAACTGTGAGTCAGAGCTGCTCAATTATTTTAACGTGGCTGAACCATTCATAGTCCTTCGATTCCAAGTAAATTCAGGGAGGTGTGAGGGGGTGGAAATCCGTGCCTGTGTCTTCTGTCAACTCAGAATGGTTACAAATCCTTTTCTGTGCCAGTTCCACACAGGAAAACAACGGTTATGGTCCCAAACTGCAAATCCCTCTCTCTGGTAAAATGAACAGCTGCATTTCAGGAGTCAGGACATCCTTGATTCGTCTGGTGAACCCACGACCACCTACAGAATACGGAACACACACATGAATCCCTGGCTACAGAAGAAGATCATATCCCTGCAGTGTAAGCTGAATTTATTTGCAGCCTATCTACACAGGATCATTGATAAATTGCATAGGTTTCAAATTAAGAGAACTAAACATAAATGCCCACGTGCTGGTATACACATTGCCAGTACAAGCAACAGATTTGGGAATTAATTTCATAGCTCCAGCATGGATAGCTAATGCAATGGGAGATGCCTAAGGGTATCCAAGACACACACACACAAGCTTGACAGACATGATCAAGGACCTCTGGAAGATCCCTCTCCTCTGAACCATCAGCTAGAGGCCCCAAGAGGTTCTTTAAGATATTTAAATTAGCACTTATTATCTGGGCAACTGTTCAACACACTCCATGTTCAATGCACTCCATGGACTATTAGAGTGGGATTTTGCTGATCAGTCACTTGCTGTGTAGTTTAGGATGGCCTGAATGCCTCTCCAGCCTCTGACTGCTAATGAGATTTCCAGCAACTACAACTGAAACGTAACCATCTAGCACATATGTACATATGTATAAACTGATGCTTAAATGTAAGTGTTAAACTTGAACTGAATGCTACACAGAATTCTCACTGTGCCTCAGTTTCTCCAACAGCGAGACAGGAATGGAATACCTCCTCTGTCAACGCATCCAATGTTAATGAGCACGGGTAAAACAGATTTTTATGCTGTCTTTAATTTCATAAAAGTGATAATGACCACAGACTACAAAATAGGCGAAGTCCTTATATATGTTTATTCTTGCAACACTTGAAAACAAAATTAAAACCAGGTCCTACACGGATTCTGTACGAGATTCACACACACAGAGGATGCCAGGCCAGTGCTCTGAGAGCTGCAGGAAACTGAAATCCCAAGCACCTCCTCAGTTCCCAGTGGGAAGATGGAGGTGCTCAGAGGCTGCCACAGGAACAAGACACTGAAGAAATGGATTAAATTCTTCACAAGAACTACCTTTGTGACCTTGGATGAAGAACATGCAGGAACACATATTCAGAATGGCTCAAAGCTTTGTGTTTTATTTAGATTTTAAGTGTAAGCTGGGCAGGACAAGTACTCTCCATTACTGTTTGTTATTTAATGGAAGATGCCAGTTGGAACAGGTCTGTAATACTCCTGCCTAAAACTGTGATTTGCAGTTATCCACGAGCTCTGTTAACAGCTTCAAAATGTATTTTTAAATCATTTCCATTTACCCTTACTCGTCTCAGACTAGCAAGGGTATTTAACATGCCTGTATGTTTTCCTTGTCATTTCAGATGCTTCATCACAGCAAAATGCCCTTGAAAGAAGAGCCTGGAATACCAATGCTCGCTGCTGTGAGAGAGACCAACCTTATCTCTCAACTGCAGCTCTGCACAGGACACGCAGGTGAGAGATTTAATGGCTGTGCTGAGAGAAAATAGCATTTACTGCCAAGCCAGCAAAAGCAGCCCAGTTCAAAGGGGGGGGAAAAAAA
>VZTI01004252.1:52272-63565 GCA_013397865.1 Struthidea cinerea
AGGCAAACAAAACAGCCCAGTTGAAAAGGTAAAAAAAAAAAAAAAAAAAGAGAGAGAGAGAAAAAAGTCCACTGTCAAACAGCATGCAGTCAGACAGCAAATAATGAGGCAATGAATAATAGATTTCCTATGTAATTGCTATTTTATCCTGATATTATAGGGTGGGATTTATTTTGCTGCAACACTTTAAATCAAATAGTCTCTTCTGGTAATCCCCAGATCAAACTGCAGACAAAAAAAGGTGTTGATAATTAAAATTTGCCATACACACATATTACTTCTTGTCTTCGTTACAGATGACACTGTTCTCTATGTTGATAAATCCTCTGCTATTATTTTTTTATATATGTTCAAAAGACAGATGGAGGTTAGATACAATGAGACCTAAAAGTCAGGTATAAAGATTCCAATGGCTCCAAAGTGAAATGAGAAACCTGTTAAGGAAGGTTTTTTTCCCCCCTACAGTATGAAAATGATGATCAGGAAAAAAAAAGAAAGAAATCTGAGTAATTCTAAGATACTAGTGCACTTGTAATGTATTTATAAAATGGATTTATCCTAGTTTCTCCTTACAAGACTGATTTCACTATTTCACAAACAGAAGAAAGAGACCACGATGGGCCATTTAAGTGCCTGTATCTTATTTGAAGATAGATCAGATTTAGTTTCCCTCTTTTGCTCTCTCTGAAACCCAAACTTATTTTTCCAACTAGAACTCAAGAAACAGTCTTCCATTGACCCAGCCCAGGAAAAGACTAGAACCAGTTCCATTCCTATGTTTTGAACACTCAGTTTACTCAGTACCTCCATATTTCTTATGAAGTGTGATACAGCTCTAAAGAGACATCAACCAAAAAAAAAAAACAAAACACAACCAACCAACCAAACAACAACAACAACAAAAACTTAAAGCAGAACTAGTTCCCATACAAGCATTTCATATATGAAGTATCAGTGTGGTTTCAGAAGGTATTTATACAGTTCCAAATAATTTAGTTATTCTTTATGTTGGTTCACTCTCTAATAAAAGAGCTTGACACTGCATTGTCAATATTAAATTGACAGTAATTAAATAGCAAATACATTAAGGTACAAGTGAGTGACAGAAAACTGATCTTATTTCAAAGCAACTGATCTATATTTAAACAGTCAGCTTCCTTCTGATACATGGAGCTTCAAACAACTAACCCAAATATATGATATTCCCCAAATCAAAGCTTTTTCCAGTAGCAGAACATTTCCATACAAAAATTCCATTTCCATACAAAAATTCCATTTCGTTCTACTTTTTCTAGGAAAATGGAAAAAGGTTTAGTAAAGCCAAAGGAAAAAGGGGGAGAACCCAAATCTTGGGTCCAACTAACCTACAGCAAGTTCAGCTGTTAGTTTACAATAGGGTTTGTTTTGTAGGTTGGTTGTTTGTTTTGGTTTTTTCTTTTTTTTTTTTCCCCATTTCACTTTAAGTAATTCAGTTTTAATCAGAAGCCCCCACCAAAACTGGAAAAACCAGAAATAACTGTTTCTCTGAAGTTCTGTGAAGTTTCTTGTTTTGCTGGAAGCAAGATATTCTCATCTTCTCCTTTTTCATTCTTTTACAGACTCTTATAATCTTCTGGTTGCTTCATACCTCTGCAAACTCATCTTATGATCTTGTTTGGCTTTGGGAATATGCTGGTTAATTTTCTGTAGATTTCACATCAAGTGGCTACACACATGTGGGACCTAGAACTGATTCCAAAACCACACTTGCAGTTACTCCAGGGAACTAAGTCTGCCAAGAATACTCTAAGCTTAGAGACCCAGTAGCACACAACAGTCCACATCTGCGCTGATACTGTTGGCCATTTTTAAGATCTTTCAGTTGCTTCCAGTCCCAGCCACACTTTGACAGTTAAAGATACTTCCTAGAGCCTAGGACCTGTTTAATTTTTTTTTTTTTTTTTCAAAAACTGCATTAAGACATTCCAGTTGCAAAGGTCAAAAAAACATATAGTCACTGGATCTCAGAAAATGTGAAGTAGAACTTCCATAAAGTCATAACTTCGGTTCCACAGCAACTGCCTTTGACTTGTGCATGTCCAGACACACAGATGCAGACCCAATAATCTGATGTGAGTTGTTCTCTGTAGCCCAGTCCATCTATCACTTTGTCTAAGATAGACTTGAACATCCAAATGAGGGGAGTCTTTAGCAAAAACTGTAGTTAAAATTATCTATTAATACAGGATGACTTTACCTGCTACTCAAGTCTGGATGCCTAATCATGCCTGCTTGTGTTCCAGTTAATTCCACTCTGAATTTTGCTCACAATGTTATCACAGCTGACTTCACCTCATTACCAAGCAAAGCATATTTAGCTATGTTTGTATTTCTTCACAAGTAAGCTCATCAAATTATCTGAGAATATTTATTGGTGATTTAACTTTAATTTGCTAATTATTTTTGCAATCTGTTACCACAATTTCACGGTAATATTCTATTCTAGTTACATGAATCAATTCATGAAAGTTATGGATACAACTCCAATTAAATACTTATCACATAGCTATAGACCACTTAATTTTCTCTTTAGTCACTTAAATTAGAACAATGCAAATGAGCTATGAATGGAGAGCGCCAGCACTGAAGCACTCAAAAATTTCAACCATTAAGAGTTAATTCAATAGCCTCATTTTTTATACAGTGAACAGTATCTCAGTTAAGGGGGGAAAGAAGTGTCTGACTGAAAAACTCCAGTCCTCTCCACCTTGTGCCCCTTGATGTGAGGTGTTCCATACTAATGTTTACCATAAAATATGAATTTGTTTCAACCGTTTCTTTTTCCTTGCAGCAAGCAGAGCTCAACTGTAGAAAACTGATTGTTTTCTCACTGTTGAAAAGACAAAAAATATTTAAGTATTAATTTGCAATTTAATATGAATTTTTAAAGTAATATCTATACATTTTAGTCATAAGCTGAGATTTTACAGTCAGAACTTCATATTCATCCTTCAACTTAAGATGGACAAGCAAGATCCTACTTTGGTTCACTTGAGATACCACGAACTATGTTACAATTTCCTCAGGCCACAGAGACAAATTTAGGCTCAGATACTACAACACACAGCAAGAGGCACCTTGGCTGTACAACCTGCTCTCTCTCAAAGGATCACTTGGAACTGCTTTGTTTCATTCCATGGCATTGGCTTCATTGACTTGAACAAGAAGAAATTCATGCTCCAAAATGTGTGTAACAGAGGAAGGCCACAACTCTTTAAATTAGCACTTAAAAGAGTGCTAAAGAGTGTTCTAACATCAGAATATATCCAATGATAGCAACCCCTTCTCATGGAAAGGATAAGCCCTGCAGCTGATGCAGTAATTTAGAGTAGGAATGAATCTCAGCGTGTCTCAAGCATGTTTATGTTTCTGTGACACACGGAAAAAACTGAAGACAGTCACGGGCCAAGAAACATTCCTTGAAGATAACTGAACTACAACTTGAACAAAAAATAGTGTCTTATCTTTTGGACAGAGCAACTGAAAAAGTTACTATTTCCTGTTCTGTCAATGTGCTTGTAGCATCCTAAAATGTGATAGCAATGTCTGGTTGCCACTTACAAAGAATTTTACACACACCAACAATGCAGCCAAATTTCCGAAGGGACATGGACCAGGCCATATACAGTGAGCAGATTTTTAAAATGTAGAGCTTCTATCGGTTTAGACGGTCGGGACGGCTAGAGACGAGAGATCTCTGAAGACAGGTCTTAGAGCATGTGGTTTATTGCAAAGGGCGTGGATGCAGGGGCCCTGCTTGGAGCTGCCAGCCGCAGCTCGAAGCAGGGCAGAAAAGCAAAAGAACAAAAGAGAGCAAGAGAAGCAAGAGAGTAACAGCGTAAGAGAGTAAGTGCACAAGAGAGAGAGGTTCTCGTTTACAATACTATAAATCTTCTTCTGTGCTGAATATCCTAATTTTCATTAACCAATCTAGTACAAGATACAAATCCTATAGCATTTACATACAGCCTATAAGAATCATTACATTACCGTACTGCGCTACATTTTAAGCCCTCAAAACTACTCTTTGGACCCCTTCTGCCAAGCTGGTAGGGTCTGCTCTGACCCCTGAACCTGTCTGCAAGCAGAGGGTATTGTTCAATCAAAAAGGGCATTACCTTCTGCCGGCCATACCATTGTTTTCCAGTTGTTCAGTAACTAAGGCTTGGTATCTCAAAGCTTGCTTTCATTTCAATCTTGCGTATAGTTTCCATATTCTCAGCATCTTTTGCCAGGCAATCATATTTATAAGGCTTTCCTGTTTCATCTTCCCCAACAAAAAAGAACCAATTTCCCAATAAAACAATTCCTGTATCAAGTCTGTGCAGATTGTCTCGGGGCAGTCTGCTCCACGTTAGACTGTCCTAAGAGAAGACCACTGAAGCCTTCAAGGCGTCACATTCACTGCAGTGATGGACATAACATATAAAATTTGCACATAAAAGGAGAGCCCCTTGCTAAGCACCAAAAGACTCCCATCAGTATGCCAAAGCCACGAGCCAAGGGAGCACAGTGGTCATGGACCAGGGGCAGTGTGCAGCCACAGGGGCTTCAACTGAGCCCACCCTGGCAAGCAACACAAACCCACAGGGACTGAAACCTCACTCATAAAGACACATATTCTGGCATCCCTAATGATAGTCCCAACTTGCTTCCTTGTTTCTGTACAGCTGCAAAGGAAAAGCTGGATGACAGACAGGTTTTTATATTAACATCCACTTACACGTGGAGTTAGCTACAAATCTGTAAAATAAATGCTCAAAAGCTACTAAATATCACAGAATCATAGGAGGGACCTTTAAAGGTCATCTAGTCCAACGCCCCTGCAATGAGCAATCTGTTGAATCTGACCTTGGCTGTTTCCAGGGATGGGGCATTTTGAAAGCACATAGATTACAAAAGCTTTTCTGGAAGACAGAGTAGTTACCAAGTACAAAATCATGCCACAGAGAATCTTCAAGGCATTGCTAGGATTTTTCAAACATCAATTTAAGTCTAGAAAAAAATTATTTAAATTTTAACAGCCCACATCTTTGACTTTTCCTCTAATGCCTTTGAGCCATTCCCCAGTTACAACTGCTGTATTTCAATTTGCTAATGAAATTATGCCATTTATCAAGATAAACACAAATAATTATTTTTGGTCGTTTATTTACTACTACACAAATTTCTGAAGTAAAACATTTATGCAAGCTTAATGCTCAAAATCAACAGCAGTTCATTTTAGGGGCAGTTCCTCTGCCCCTAAAACGTAGACAGAATTACAGGTTAAGAACTATTTTAGCACTACTTCTAGAGCAAAAGGTGATCAAAGGAATAATATTTTTTCAAAGCAAAATTTTAAAAGGCAGAAAAATAATCCAGAGGTATTTTCTCTATTGTTTAAATGTCATTATTCTCAAACAGTGGCTTTACAATCCACAGGACAGTTGCATGCTGCAACCAATATAATAATTTTTGTAATACTTTAATAATTTTTATTATTGTCTGTCCATAATTCTTTATATGTAATAATGATAGAGAATTCAGTTGTACAGAATTTGCTTTGTCTGGAATTGAAGTATTACTTCCTTTGGTGAATGGGAAGCCAGAGGCACTGGTATTTACAACATGAATTTGTTAAGTAACAGAACACTGCAGAAGAACTTACATAAACAAAAGTGACCTGAAGTCCATGCAATCTTAAATTCAAAGGAAAGAACAAACAGATCCCAGACAGAGATTTCAGTCTTCAAAATGGCAAATAACAGAGAACCAAACCCAAGCTTCTTTCTTTCCACTATCTCAGACCTCCATTTATCAATGTACAGAATCTGCTGCAATCTGGAAAGCCACTCAAAGTGGCTGAACTAGAAAAAGAGAATCCTGTGTTCCTTCTACATCCTGTTTTTGCAGAATAAAGTTTTCTAACCATTTAATCTTGTCTCTTAAATTACTTTTGAGATCTCATTATTTGAGTGCTTTCTTGGTTTAGTGCATTGTTTATAAATTCTAATAAAAAACATCTGAAACTTTCACCTCAAATCAAAGGCAGGGGGTTAGAACAACCTTAAATTTCATCTCTCTGGGGTTGTGTCACCAATTCATAAAATCCCATGACTGGACAAACATAAATACAGCTTCCTTAAATACAGGAAGAAATGTGGTAGGCAAGCACAAGCCTGCACAAAATCAAGAGATTTTTGGAAAGTGTTTTGAAAGAGATCATTGCAATTCATACCCTTGAATGCTAAAATAAGGCAGCAAAAGTTTAAAGTTGGACTCTTTCTGAAGAGAATCTTTATTAGATTTTTGTCTAGTATGGTTTATTTCAGATAAATGAATGGGGGATCACATACAATAAATAATTTCAAACAGAAAAATGCCAATGCAGAGAAGGCAGGTGCAGAACCAGGTGCAGAAGAGGAGAACACTCTCTGTAGCGGAAGTACCAATCCGTGGGAAGGCTGTGAATATCTTCTATTGAATCGTATTATTAGCAGCAATTTTATCTGTCATATTCATGACAACCCACGCGTGACCCCCGACAACTCATGCAGCAGGTCAGCACTCACAGATCTGCCAATGGCTCAAAGTCTTCAAAGCATGAAAGATCAGAATTGGGACCAAAAGCTGACCAGGACCAACAACCTGGGTAAGGTAACATAACTAGCATTTGGTAAAAGCCACTGCATTCCCAGGGTTTGACAGTAGAATACTTCCAGGTAAAGAAAGACAAGTGATTGTGCCACTTCACAACACCTCAGCACAATTTAAGGAGATAGAGAAAAGATGACGGTGGCATAGGAAGTGAATACACTCCTGTCATTGAAGAACAAGCTCCAAGATGTCTGTGGGAATGTTAACAGGGCAGGATGACTGGCACTGCTGTGGGAAAGAAAAAGACAGGAGTGATTTGAAGGATGTTTAAGTGTGGGAGGGAATAAATGCAGAGCAAAGAAGGCGATAAATCTGAAATGGAAATGTAAAACAGTGGCATGAATACGTAAGAGTGATCGCGTTGGAGAGGGGAAAAAAGAAACCTGAGCACATTCCTATCTCACACCATTTTGCATCTTCCAATACATCAGAATCACGGGCACAATGATTCACAGGGAAGATGCTTACCAGCAATGCTGAATAATGAAATAGCCTGTGAGAAAGCGTGGGAGTCGTGATACCCAAGTGCATGGTCAGCTCAGCTCAGAGGCTGTGCTGGTCAATACATTCCCGCAGCCACAGAACCAGGGAAAGAAAAGTTCTTAAAGTTGAAGTTTGCTGAGCACGGATAAACTTTGATTGATTGTCTGGGCCTGCCACCTGGAACCAGGGCAGAGGTATTTGCGACATACTCAGTGTAAAAGAACAAAAAAGACATCAGAAGAGGAACAAGAGTTTGGTTGAAGTCATTCAAGTTTTTACACTGCCAGCAAAGCACACGTAAGTGAGCATTAAACCAAGCCAACTGGATTTAAGGAGCCAGGTAAGAATTGGGAAGCTGAATCAACTCCAGCTTTTGTGCTGATGACTCAAGTCAGGAGAAAAAAACGAATGCTCCAAGACTTAAAGACGATGCCTACCAAAAGAGACAATGAAGCACAGACAACAGTAGGTTATGCCTATCAGTAAATTGGGAATACAGTCTCAAATCCAAATCTAATAGGAGCTTGTTACAACCTAAACCTAAGACCATACTAGAAGCTATTTTACTTCCACAGAATTTTATTTTAATTTGGGTAAAAACTTCAACAAGTGCTAGTCAGAGAAGTGCCCAAATTTGTGTAATAAAATCTGTGATAAAATTATTCTAGGGAGTGCTAAATTAGTACGAGCAATTGATCATTTTAAATTAAGTGGTCTGCAATGATAAATTTAAGTGAGGACAAACAGTAACCAGGAGTAGTCTGATACCAGCACATCAACACTCCTAAACGTACAAAGAAAATTCTGCTTCATACAGAGCTTTTTTAGGAATGTGTTGCATGAAGTTGTGACTTTTTTATAAGGGAAGGAAGATGAGTAAGAATCAGGGAATAGCTGCAGCTGGAGGGCAAGTCTGGAGATCATTTAGTCCAACCCCCTGCTCTGTGTAGGGTCAGACTAGAGCAGGTTGCTCAGGGTCATGTCCAGCCAGGATTTGAGTATTTCTAAAGACTGTCCACAGTCTCTCTAGGCAAACTGTGCTAACACTTGACCATCTTACCATAAAGAGAAGGTTTTAGTATAAACGTTTTTTGTAATATTTAAATTAATTTTCTTTTTTTTCAGATTGTGTCCACTGTATTTCTTTTCACTGAACACCACTGAGAAGAGTCTGGATTCAGCTTCTTCACTCTTCTACAGCAGATGCTTATGCACAGCAGTGGCCTGAGCAGCAACCCCAGGGGTGCACCACCAATGTCTGACCTCCAGCAGGACTTCATGCTGCTGATCACAACCCTTTTAGCTCAGCAGCTGAGCCACTTTTCAATCCTCCTCACTGTCTACTGATCTAGTACCTACTTCATTAGTTTGTGCATGGGGATGGTATAGGGGACAGTGCCAAGAGACCTGAAGTCAAGATAAAGAGTACCTACTGCTCTACCCTCACCCACTGAGGTCATCACTTCACCACAGACCATCATCAGGTTCATCAGGCATGAATTTCCACACATTTAATATTTCACACTATAATTTCAGGAATGAATCAAACCCTACATTTAACATTTTTTCCCCTCTCCCATTATTTACCTTTTTGTCCCCTATGTTTTTCATTCTCTCTCTCCACATCTGAAATTCAGCTAAGCACACCCTAGCACAACATATTTGTAGATGGCTGTTCAGTAGCTTCACAACACGGACATGTAAAGATCAGAATACAATCCATGGTAATGTGATAGTCACTCATTACCAAAAATATATTTTTCTTTTAAAATGTTTTAGAGAGTTTACACGACTTACGCTCATGCTATATATGGCCCCAGGAATAAGTTTTAAGTCTCCACAAGCAGGTAAGAAAAATCTCAACTTCAATACATTTCACATACACAACAGTATTTTACAGGTGCAACTGTATTTGCATTTAGTTCAGACAGGGATTGTGCTTTTGAAGCAAACCTCCTGACAACCCTCACCTATCACACTTTGTTCTACACCAGTGCTCAGGCTGAGTGTGCAAATTGGATTTCTTGGGACAAAATTGAAGTGGAAGAGGCATTCCAGGCATGCTCAGTCCAGAGAACACAAACTAGGTTCAAAAGTAGTCTGAAATACCACATCCACACACAAATACAACAGACCCACTCTGGCAAGATTCAGTCCAGAGACAGCTTCCTTTAGCAGAGGTTGTCGGAAGGTAAGAACTTCAGCACAAGGTACTTGGCCACTATGTGGAAAAAAAATAAATTTAATCAATGCAAGAAAGATTAGGTTGGTGTCAGAATTCTGATCTATTTTCAATTTCTTTCTAGTTAAGCAGGAAGGAACACTAAGATGAGAACATCTGATCTGTAGTAACAACAATGCGCAGAAGGGCCAGGAATAAGTCCAAATAAAAGCACGATTTTAAGAGGCCTGCAACCACCCACACTCCATCTATGGCAGGTTATACACAAAGAAACTCTACATTTGCCAATTAGAGAAGAAAAAAGCTGACACCAGACACAGCGAATCAGTTTTCTTCAGGAGATGTCAATCTTCACAGGTAAAGATTAAATGTTTTACAAAGCCCTAAGAGAAACACAGCACATAGAAATGACTGATTTTGCTGAATGACCTTCAAAAGTCGAAGAACAAAAGAACAGCCATGTACCTAAACCCACATTACTTTCCAGGATACTCCAATAAAGCACCATGTAAACCTATGTTTTATAGGCCAGCAGAATAATCTACCTTGGAAGGGACCACTGGAGGTCATCTGGTGCAACCTCCTACCCAAGGCACAGAGAGCTTCAAGGACAAATCAGATTGCTCAGGGCCCTGTTCAGTCAACTTCCAAGGACAGAGCTTCCTCAGCCTTCTTAGCAGCTTGATTCAGTGCTTACCCATGAGAAAACTGTTTTTTCCTTTCACGTTTTGAGATGGGAAATTCTGACTGGCTTTATTTGCTGCCTTCTGTGGTGCACCGGCAAGAAAAGTCTGTCTCTTCTCCACGCTCACTTGGTGGCAGAGGACAGTCAGGTCCCTCCAGAGTCTTATTCTTCTCCTTAGGCTGAACAAACCAAATCTCACACACAGGCTCTCCTCAATACATGTTCCCCTTCCATCCTGGAGCCCCTCTCCAGCTTGTCTACATCTTTTTTTTGTGTGCAGAAGCTCAAAATGGGACACGCTATCCCAGATACTGCTTTACCAGTAAATAAAATAAATCACCTCCTTCAGCCTGCTGGCTCTGCGCCTGCTGACATAGCACACGATGCAGTTATCTGTGACTGAAGACTGGAATCTGAGCATTTTAAAATACAGAAGCCTCACAGTGAGAAAACAGAAATGAAACACAGCTGGAAGCAAATTTACCCCTTTCTGCTGCATCCTCAAAGATAGAAGGGCTACCCTGTGGGGGGCTTTCCATCCAGCAATGAAGTGGCTTCCTGCACCGCAGGAAACTCAATGTCTTCTCTGGTTCCCCGGGAAGTCCCTTTCCAGTGTCTCTGCAGCTTGTGCTTCTGTCTTACCAAAACTCTGCTGCACTGCAGGTTTCTTCCTCTTCACCTTTCTCCTCCCCTGCTATTTCCTGCTCTGGAAGCCTGCTTTTCCCAGGGCTCAGCTGCTTCCAAGGAACAAACAACGTTTCTTTGGCTGTTCAGCAGCTGAGGTTTCAGGGTCCAGTAGCTCATAGAAGGCAAACTGAGCTCTTAAAAATCACTCTCAGACATTAAAAAAACAAAATCACAGACACAAGAAATAATACACTAATACTAAGCATTCAAATATCATGCAAATATCACCTGTTTCATAAGCGCTTTAAAGAGCTTTCACTAAGACCGACTTATCTAAATCCTGACCCAATGATCTCGTTCGTGAGTTGAGGAAGTATGGGCTGCATGATCAGACTGTTAAAATGGGTTGAGAACTTGCTGAACTGACAGGCTGGAACACTAATTATCAAGTGCTTAACATCCTCTTGACAAAAAATAACAAGATAAATATCACAAGGGTCAGTATCAGGGCACACACTGCTCAGTATCTTCCTAAGCACTCCAGGCAATAAGGCAAATTGCAAATGTGCTGAAAGAGCAAATGAAAGCAAAATAGTAAAGAAGGGGCAAGACTTCTGTTTCAATTAAAAAAAAAAAAA
>VZTI01004252.1:63614-160384 GCA_013397865.1 Struthidea cinerea
CACTTGAAGGGTAATAGAGGTGTCATCTGCCCAGAAAGGCTGTGAGTTACATGGAGGTTTTCAAGAGCTGATGAAAAAAAAGTCAGAGTTGACCTCAACTAGTGTTGGCAACAGTCGTATACTTGAAGGCAGAGGCTGGACCAGATGGCCTCCAGAGATCCCTTCCAACCCATGTCTGTGTGATCCTGTGAAGATACAATGCAGGAACTTAATTGCTCAGGACAGCAATAGTAATTTGGGGAACAAACACTCCTGGCGAAGACAAAGCATGCCTTAGTCTAACACATGGATGCACCAAATAAAACAATTCCCATCCTACTCAGGCAAAAGGGCACTTGCTACCACTCTCAAGACTCAAAAAGGAATGTGTTGGTTTCAGATCTTCTCATTAGAGGTTTTTAATTATAATATGCACGAGGAAAACCAGAGCGGTCTGCTTACTTGTACACACAAAAAAACCTGAAGTAGAGAGAAGTCAAATTCAAAGTCAAATAATACAATATACTTTGTATTGCCAAGAGCTTAGAGAAGATTCTGTCTTTTGTCTGACAAATCTCTGTCGACTCCTCCTGGACTGCCACTTAGATATCACTGTAAGGTACATTTTAAATACCTCACTACCTTTACCCAAACTTTCAATTACAATATAACTCATCACAATGGCTTCTTAGCATACGAAACCATCTTTTAGCTAGTTGGCCTATAGGCTTTTCCACCATTGCCAGCAGAAGTAAGATATTCCAGTTAGAGCAAATTGTTTTGCAAATAAAACGGTAACTCTTGCAGTGATGAGTTGTCTCTCTACCTAAAAAATTTCTTGTTCCCAGTCTGAGTTGCCTAAACTGCTCCAGAAACTCGTTTGTTTGAAATCTGGAAAGTAGACTTCCTACTGCTGTTCTTAAAACTACCTGACTGTTCTACTAGTCCAAGAAAATCACAGTGAGCTTCCATATCAGAATTATTTTCCTGAAGGTTGCACACACACTACGTGAATATGCGCATGCAACACAAAAAAACAAACTGCAGAAACAATCAACTGGTAGGAAGGTTTATTATCTGCTCTTACATACTCAGAATACAGAAAAAAGTAATCATCACACTCAGTTCATGCAAATATATTATGCTAATTTTTTTCTACACACAGCAAAAACATTTTTAGTTACTACCTTAGAGCAGGAAGTTCATAATTAAATGTTCTGGCTTAGGAGTCACTGAAAAGTCCAAGTTGCATAAATATGACATGATATCACCAAGATTACTTAAGGTATTAGAGGGACATGAGTCATATCTACCTAAAAAACCTGTTCCTGGCATCACTAGTGTTACATTATTCATTTTGGTTGTGTTTATTCCTGTGGGGTCTAGGACATTGTATTAGGTGCTGTATTAACAAGCATCACAGTCCTAACACAGTTAAGATAATCAATAATCACATCAAAGAGATCAGTCCTTCTATTTGCAAGACTTGAAAATTACACTCTTTTTTTTCCTTATGTTTTATGCATTTAAAACTACTGATGTATTCAAATATTTCAGGAAGCATTCTCTCCAGTCCATTCATTAACCACCTTTTCACATTAGATAGCAACTGTACCCATTAGGCACCAATTAGCTCTGCTAAGTATTTCTGTGCATATCTGGAGGACATTCCAACTCCCCCATAAAGATAAGAATACCAAAGATTTCTCCCCACCCCTTAGCAGTCAAGGAGAGAAGGCACAAGCAATTTATTCTTAAATTAGAAGATTCAAAGTTAAAAGTAGAGCTTTTTATCAAGTTATTTTTACCAAAAACATTCTCCTTAGCAAGGCTGTGCTATGAAAAGCACAAGTACTCAATCTTCTCATTTTGCTCAAAAAACACTGTAAATGTATTTAAATAATTTACTACTACATATTTTAGCTGATGCCATTCATCTAAACCAGGATGAAACTATCCATCTTATGCATTACCTTGCTTTCAAATAATCCTATATACTTCAGTAGGGCTTTTCCAAATAAGACAATAAATACGCATAAACATGGATCAGATTTTAATCATCTTAATGCAACAGTACTTCTCCTCCTTTACCAAAAAGGAAAAAAAAAATGATGAGGGGCTCCCTGTAACAGCCAGGCTTAAGTGCCTTAAATCATTCCTGGGATACATTTGCTGTGTAAAAGTGCCTGAAAGGAGGCTGTATTCAGGTGGGGCTTGGTCTTTTCCCCCAGATAAGAAGCAAAAGGATGAGTGGAAATGGCCTCAGGTTGCTCCAGAGAAGGTTTAGATTGGATATTAGGAAAAATTTCTTCACTGGAAGGGTTGCCAGGCATTGGAACAGGCTGCCAAGGGAATTGGTGGAATCACCCTCCCTGGAAGTGTTCAAAAGGTGGGTGCATCTGGCACTTGGGGACATGGATTAGTGGTACCCTTGGCAGTACTGGGTTAATGGTTGGACTCCATGATCTCAGAGGTCTTTCCCAACCTAGATGACTTTGTGATTCCATTTATCCCAACAACATCCAGCTACAGTAGGTGGGAGAGTAATGGAGTCCTGGTCAGGAGAGAAAGATAAACCTGTACACAATTTGGGTCCCAAGTCCTAACTAGACCACTAATCATTTGGTTATGCTTCCTCTCCACAGCATGAAGAGCAAAGCTGCTCCATGACAGGATTAGCTGGAATCTCACATTATAGTGATGGAGCCCTTGCCAGAAAAAGATTTGATTTACAGCAGCCCATGACGATGGCATTACATATGTCATATTTATTAGGACTGAATTCCTTCTCAGTACATACTCACCAACATTCAGTTGAGTGAATCAAAGCAATAAATTAGTTTTAGGTTTTAATGAAAACTATGGCAAGCAAGACAAAACAGAAGTTGCTTTTAAAACCAATTTAATCAGCGGGCTCTAAACTACTCTAGGGTCTAAAACTAAACTGTTCTCCTCCAGTTTGCCCCGTCTCTCAGCTTTGCTACTCAATCAGGTGTAGTCACCTATTTATATCACTTTACCTGGTAGTGCTGCTGGTACAGTCAGAAGAGACAACAGAACCTATTTTACCAGGTTTGCCGGCAAGCACAAAGAAATTATTTCAGTCTGTCTTCCTAGCTATACAGAGGATACCACTGATGGAATAAACACACGGAATGAGGAAAAACTTCAGAAATGTTGAAGATAAAATGCTAGAAGCTGCAGAAATCAAGATCTAGGTCCACCATAAGCAAAAACACTGCAAAAGAAATCTGAGAGTAATAATAATTCCTCTGTAAAACTACCTTGCAGGGCTGAAATGAAATTGAAACATATTTAGGGTAAACACTGTTGTTCTAACTCTACAAAACCAGCAAGGATTAAAAATCGTATTTTGTATTTAATATTCAGTGGCAGGGTATTTAAAACCACATTCCTTAACATGTATTATCTTTCCCTCTTCCTACAGCAAGTGCTGTGTGGTGCAGGGAGGAGTCAGCAGATGGCACCCATGAACCAGAGCACAGACACCCTGATGGCCTTTAGCTCACACACAGTGGGCTGGGTCATCCACAGAAAGTCTGTGATTTCTTTCTGTACCAGCTAGGATTTTCCTTTACACCGTGTAAACAGTCTAAGTGTGAATAAGTCAAGTTTACCTTCACTATCAAGATCACTTGCTGCACAATCATCAGGTGCAAGGAGAGATCAGAAAGAAGTGGAAAAATTATTTTTATTTTCATAATTCTAATCTCAAATTCCACAGTATCAGTGTTTTTACCCCAGTTTTCAGAAGCGATGTTTCTGTGTGAGGATGCCAGTTGCAAATACTCCCTTTCACCTTGCCAAACACACACCTAAGGTACAACCTCAAAAAAAAACAACAAAAAAATCAACCTACAGGTGGCAACTCAGGTCAAAAAATCAGAATGCATTAACAAGAAAGTAAAATTCTTTTAAAAATCAAGATCACAATACTGACACAACTCATGTTTTATAGGTCTGGGGTTAACAGCAGTCCTTATGCTACAAGAATGTGGATAAAGGATAGCTCAGGGTCCTTCAGTAACAAAATAAGGTAGGGAGGGCATTAACTGCTAATGCCGAAGTAGAAGAAAAAGCAAGGCAGGTACCAAATATTTCAAGGAGATTGGATTATCCAGAAACTGTATACTGCATACTTGCAGTACATAAACGACCTACAATTCTACAAAAGTCACTGTCTTCACATGACTTTCACCTTATAAAGATTTTTCTGAAAATCCAGTGCCTGTTATTGTTCATGTTCAAACTCCATCACCCCTTCTCCCCTCCAGCTATACCACTGGAAAGTAGTTGGTTTTTACATGAAACTAATTCTCACACCAACTGCAGATCTGTGCAACACATCCCCCCCGCCCCCCCCCCCTTCTGTTAGTTAGAGAAAGAATGGGCTGGAAAAATACAGAGTTGTGCTGGGAATGGAAGACATGGAAAAATCTCATCTTCACTCAAGCTACTGATAAGGTGTACATCCATCTCCTTCTGTGTCAAGACTGACAAATATCAGATAAGGATGTAATTCTTAGACTTGACGTAAACACATGGAATACAGACACGTAGCTTGGACTAGCTATTTTAAGCAGTTGCTTTTGTTGTCGCCACACGGCGTCAATCACATCATACATTTTAGATCAACAGAAAGACTGTGATGCAGCAGGGTTCTGAATAGATAATCAGAACTGTGCTTCAGTAAGTGACAGCTCCACGAAAAAAATTCTCAAAATCTAAATACATGCATAGGACAAACTGCATCTGCTATATGTAGGTCACAAACCAGCAGGGAGTCAGAAAAACTTCCATTCAGAACTGTGAGAGTGATAGATTAAGACAATAAAACAATTTCTTTGGGAAATACTTATTAAAAGGTATAAGCTTTTTCATTTAAATCATTTGAAACTGGAAAATAACAAAAGGAAGACATATTATCTTCCTAAGAAACACTCCTGCACCACTTGTGCAGTATTTCTCCCTCTTAACTGTGAGGCAAACAGGAGCAGTCACAGGAGCAGCTGCATCACAGAGCACACAGCAGGTAGAATGGACACCAGGTAAAGAAACACCTGAAAGAAAGATTTGTAGTTACAGATGCAAAAGATAAAGGGATTTACAGAGGACACAGAAAGGAAGGACAACATAACAGCATTCTGTGATAAATTTCCACAGCTCCTGTTGACAGCAGCAGACTTTAAAGGAATTTGGAAGTGTCTGTGACCAAATCGCTCAAGTCAGACAGTTTGAAGCAGCCCTGCACGTTTATTCAGAGGAACAGGATCCCCAATATGTAAGAACTGAATGGGTCCAGAAGTTACTCATTTAAGCATCTAACATTATATATACCAAACTGTGTCTCTGCTTGTTAAGGAAACATTCCTGGGAGAATCCACCCAGGAGCTTTGCAAAGGCAGAAAAGTGAAAGCAAGCAGTGCCAACTTGGTAATGTATACTAAAAATGTTTGATATCACATAGGAGGCAGCCTCTGGGCTGTGTCAGTCCTGTCAGTCTATACATGGAACTCAAAGAAAGCCAAGTAAGAATAACTCCAGTCCCCAAACTGGCAGAAGGCTGATTTAGATGGCCCTGTGGCTCGATGCAACACAACCTCAGCCATGTGAAACACGCATTCCCTTCTCTTCAAGACTGCTCCTATTTCAGCCTCAGTGAACTGACTGTGCTTTCAGTCAGGGATACCACAAAATCCAGCTGTTTAACAAAAAACCCCAAACAGACAAAAAACAACCAAAAGCTTTCAAGAAGAAATGAAAAAAAAAAAAAAAACATCATCCAAAAGAGTCATGAAGAATAAAAACAGAAGAGACATGTGTTTCTTGACTTTATCATGGCTTTTGTAAATCAGCCCATGGTACACACCAGTCTGTTATTGAGGCCTTAACACAGGGGACATCTCTCCCCCATTCAGGGCTGGTACCTCACTACTTCTGCATCTTCTGCAGTTCCCAGTTTGTTTTTTTCCCTTGTAAGCCAGCCACATGCTGGAAACACAGGGATGAAACCATCAGATTTCTCCCCAGTACTGGTTCCAGTAACATGAAATGCAAAATTTCTAAATTCTGCATGCTGCAGTCTTACAATGTCTTTCTGCTTTTTTGACTCACCACAAGGCCCAGTGAAGACAACACACAAAGACTTGAGTCCACCCTGCTGCAGTGCAAGAGTTGCTTTCATTATTCTCTTGCCAGAGTTACAGTAATTTTTTTTCCCGTTTTACTGTCATCTTAACTTCCAGCTCATTAGTCCATATCACATGGAAGGCTTCTCTTATCCCTCTGAGACAAACACATTACATCTACCATATCTGCAATGCCTCTGCTTCTGGATTAAGTTTCAAAGCCCGGTACAAAAGTTATGTAACTTAAGCAGGGTAGACTGTCCAGAAAATGCAATCGAATTAGAAGCAAATAACCTAAAAGTAATCACATTAAACCAACATAATTAAAGAAAGTACATGCACACATACACTACACAGGAAACTGAGAATTTGAACAGAATCCTCACTGATAGAATGGTATAGTTTATCTGCAGATCTTGTTGCCCCAGGACTGGATCTGAGAACAAAACCATGGAGAAATCTTTGCACTACTGCAGCAAATGCTAAAATTTCCACCAGATGGAAAAGAATCAGGAATTTATCTGGCACGGAAGAACACATGTTTTCAAATGCACAGGAGCAACTGATAATTCATATCACCTTGATTCAACTATGATCTCTCAACTTTGTGCTCAAATCTGTTGCAGATTTTGTCTTAATTAATGCCACAATCTTAAAGCTGCCATCTCTCTCTTCTCCACCCTATACTTTCTCACACCACCTCCCATACCCCTCATTTTCTAAGACAATATTCCTCTTCAAACATTATTTTTACGCAGCTCTATTAAACATCAGTTTATTAATTACATTTAACTCTTGCACTGTGTTCTTATTTTATATTTTGTATGAAAGATTTGAGAAATTCCCTTAAATAAGTGGTAATTAGAGTTGTAAATTTACTGTTTTGAATGTGATTAAACTATAAGGTTGCTTCTGTAAACGCAGTGTCTTTATGGACTGCTAATGAAGGCTGACCTTCATTTAGCAGCCTTTTCCTTGGGCCAGAAAACTGATATCAGAACTTGTGGATGGATTAAGGACCTCTGATGCTATTAAAATAAAGAACAGCTGCTGCCCTAACCACATTAGAATGGCTTTACTGCACTTTTTGATTACTATCAGATAGAAAAACAGGATTTTTTGTTGACTTCACAGTGACAGTTTGCTGGAGAGAGAAGGGCAAAACTGTGTTTGATTATTAGCAGATATTTGCTGCTAAGAACTACTTAGTGGAACAAACCAAAGACTTTTCTATAAATTACATAAAGGCAGCTTTTCCCTTTGGGAGCTATAGCTCTTGCTTGTGTCAGCAGATACCTGAAGGGTTGACTTCTTCCTTTAATATGCCATGTGCCAGCATCAGTTTCAGTTAGACCCAAGGAAGTTCCTGCAGAGTTCAGACTGTGGTTTATTCCAAGTGTAAGCTGGTGTTTTATCATCTCAGCTTTTATTGCTTTACAAAAACATCCCATGCCTTAGATTGCCAGACAGGGAAAAAAAGGGAAAAAACCCCAAAACAGGAGTAACACTGGTCAAGCATAGCAAGCATCACCAGTTACAATAAATCTTATCATCCCAGAAAACCACATATCCTGCAATCATCCTGGAAAAGAAAGGCTCCATATGCTGTGTGCATGCAGTCAAACGCCAGTATTTTCAAGTAGGATAATCAGAAGGAAAAAAAACCCACTACCAAAACTCTGTCAGCAGAAGTCCCTGGCTGAACCCCTATTCCAGCTAGCCCTGGTGGAGTCCAAAGGAAAGCCACACCAGCCTCAGTGTTCCAGGCCAGATCCAACTTCCTCAAAGATCAAAAGGCATTTGAGTCCAGGAATTCAGTTCAACCTATAACAGGAGACAGACAACTGCCAAGTGGAACCTTAACCTAAATTTGTACAGTGTTCAGGGATATCTAAATCAGACCTACCCACAGTTTATCCTACAGTGTCCATTGTGCTGCAGAAAGGAGTAATTAAGAGGATGATTTTTTACTGACTTACACACAAGACCCTGCAATTCCCTATGGCTCCCAGAGCCCGTTTTCTCATGCCATAACAGAAGACCCTCATAAACCTTGGCATGGATTTACTAACACCTTTGTTAAAATGTCTCATTATTCAAAAGTCTGTATTTTAGTAGGACTGATAAGAAATTTATATTCCTGTAAAAAAAAAAAAAAAAAAAGGAAATACTTACTCTGAATGGTCCTTTCCCAGGAAAGATTTCCCACCCACCCTGGTCTGAGATAACACATTCCCTCTAGACTGCAGAGTAGAACACAGCCACAGAAAGCCAACTTTAGAAGAATTTTTCCGTAGTTGCTCTTAAGGAAAAAAGTACGTTTCCAAATTTAAAAAGCAGACAGTAACTGCTGTCTTGTGTGTTCTGGAAAGAACATTAATCAGTTTATTTTTGTAATTTACAAATAACTAGTATAGTTAAATGCTTTGAAGCGCTACTTCAGATTTCAGCTGCAAGAAATACAGGCCTACCTTTAACCCAGTTGGTCTTTTGCCAGGCACGTTCCCCCACCGAAACAGGGGCATTTGTGCTACCAAGAACTTTGTGCATAGATGGGAAAATAACCTCAAGTACTGTAACAATTATTAGACAGCATCCACATGACAGACGGTGGCCTTTCAGACCCAGAAATACTTGTTACTAACTTTTGGTTGGTTGAGGTTTTTTCTTTTTTTTGTTTAAAAAGAAAACAACACCAGCACCACCACAAAAACACCAAACCACATTTTCAGAGCAGGACTGAACATTGATTCAATTGAGGAATATTCAGAGCTGGGCAATTCCTGCATGCCAACAGCATAATCTCCAGAACAACCCAAGAGAAGATGGAAGGAATGCCTAAACTAGACTGACAACTCCTTACAGCTCCTTTGGAAATTCTGCAGATCACCTCAGAGGAAATTATCATCAGACCCTATATATATACATAAATTCAAGTTGTCTTGTTAAGAGCTACAAGAGCAGCCTTAAATAACCTCCTTATAAATATGCATTGACATTCTGAATATGCAAAATACACCAATCAAAATTAACTCATTTTCTGCCTCCGAACCAGAATGAATACTCAACAGATCCCAAATGTCAGTGAAGGTGAACTTCCCTAACTGCCCCTTCTCCAGTAAAACCTCAGCTCCTTACGGTTGCTGTGGCTTGAGACCTCAGGAGTTTCAGACACTGAGATGCTTTGTGGATCGTATTGCCAGTCACATTTAGATAGTTCACATGCTACAGTACATCCAACTTCATCAAGTTACTGCTTCTCTTATCTGAGCTCCTCAACAGAACACCTGACCTGTGAGCAAAGCACAGGAACAACAGCTACAGGGAGGAGCTGTGACACCACATCCCATTCCATGTGCCGACACAGAGCTGGGTAACAAGGTCCAGCAGCTACACCATGGGCTAAAAGGGAGGGAGGTTTATGAATGACAAATGCAGAATCACAGAATAGTTTGGGTTAGACGGGACCTAAAAAGATGATCTAGTTCCAACCTCTGCCATGGGCAGGGACACCTTCCACTATACCAGGTCGCTCCAAGCTCCATCCAAGCTGGCCTTGAACACTTCCAGGGATGGGGCAGCCACAGCTTCTATGGGCAACCTGTGCTAGGGTCTGACCACCCTCACAATCAAGAATTTCTTCTTAGTATCTAATGTCAGCCTACCCTCCTTTGGTTTAAGGCCATTTTAAGGCCAAATATCAACAGCTTTTTCCAGTTGTAGAGAAAACTTGTATAATGAGGTTGAAAAAGTCGGGCTTACCACTCCAGCAGTCAGATGGAATATCAGATGCAGAGCAGGGAAGGTCACAGGTGTTTTCAGACAAAACACAGGATTGCTCAGAGATGGTTCATAGGAAAAGTATTTGAAATCAGTTACAGAAAAGAAATAATGCAATGGAAAAAGAACTTTAGACTGCATATTTCTCAGAGCAAGAACAGCCGCCTGAAGCTTTATTTTAGTGCTTCCATGATCATACAAAAAAAGCAGTGCTTGGCTGTCTGCAAACCAGCACCCAGGGAAAAGTGCAAAATAGGATTCCCAGAGGGCAGCTCTGATTCACGAAGGACACTGTTCCTACAGCCTCTGTTTGCAAGCTCTCTGTATTTTCATTTTATCAGATGTATAGACAGAGTATAGTAAAGAAACACTTCCATTTTCACAGAATGCCAGGGAGTAACACTGATCCCATTTATAAAGCACAACAAAGCAAAGCTGGTAGATAGAGATTCCACAGCACGAGGCACAGTCTGCTTCAAGTGGCAGCTTCTGATAATGTTATCATATCAACCACCACCAACCTTAAAAGGTAGAAAAACTGAAAGTAAAACAAAGGAACAGCAAGTGTACCAGGAAGGCAGAGTGGAGCCTGCATTCCTTTCCAGCCTTGGAGCCTGACTTCATCTTTGCTAGGGTGACCTTCCACTCGGTCCAGGATTGACTACTAATATTAGACCAAAAAGAAGTGTGCCACCCTCTAAATATACTGATGATTCAACACCTAGAGGCTTCAGTGATGTAATATGAACAAAGAGATTTTGACTTCACAATCTAGCTGCTTGAAATTCCAGTCAAAAGGAACAGATCTTCCCCTGCAGACACAAAGCCTGCCTAGAGCCTCCCAGAGCATCATCTTGAATTAGCCTGTAGGAAAAGGGAACCGAAGAAACATTTCACACATGGCAGCAGACACACTGGCTCTCCTTTGTTTAAAAGAACTGAACAGACACATTTCAATTATTTGCTTCAGTCAAAGCATCAGCAGAAAGTTTCAGTTCCAGAATTAACATGTAAAAGTTAAAGACAACACAGTAGACCAGTGAGCAGTCCAGTGTCTTTCACTGAACCTTAAAAATAAAAATAGCAGCACAAAAATGTGCTTTGTTGAGAAATCTGAATGCAAGTACAAAGGAAAAAAAGCCTTTACAAGTAAGGCCACAAAGATCTCTTAAAGCATCACCCTTGGACAAATATTCCAGCACCCACCTGAGGGAGCCTTAAATATTTTTCAGGATCCAAGTTCAATAATACATCTTAAAAAAAGAAAGTCAAAGGAAGTCTAACAGAGGCTTCTGCAGTAAGAACAAGCAATCATCCAATATATGTAAATAGTTGTAATGTGAAAGAATCCCTCATGAAAATAGTAATTGTTTTCATAGTAAAGTCCTTCTATTAAAATAGGATTATCTTTTCCATTGGCTTGTTAGTTTGACTTTTCTCCTTCCTGCCCCACCCCACCTCCAGTAAGCTCACGGTTCAGAAAATGCATTTTTAATCACCTTCAGTCCCCAGTCTTGCATTCCCACACTGGCCCTCTGCATCAGAAGAATTAGGATACACTTCAACAGATGTTCACAGAATCACAGATTGGAGGATGTTGGAAAGGACTTCTGGAGGTCATCTTTTCCAATCCACCCCTGGCTCAAGCAGGGCCAGTTTGAGCTTAGATACCCAGGACCATATCCAGACAGCTTTGGAGTATCTCCACAGACAGAGAGAGAGACTGCATCACCCCCTGGGCATCCTGTGGTATCACTGCCACAGTAAAAAAGTGTTTCCTGATGTTCAGAGGGAACTTCCTGTCTTTCAGTCGATGTCCATGGCCTCTGCTCCTGGCACTTGGCACCACTGAAAAAGGCCTGTATCAGCCTTCTTTGCACCCTGTCTTCAGGTGTCCACACGCACTGCTCAGATCCACCTGAGCCTTCTCCAGGCTCAACAGGCACAGCTTCCTTGGCCTTTCTTCAGAGATGACAGGCTCCCATTCCTTCATCTCTGTGGCCTCCCTCCAGTATGTCTATGTCTTCCTCACACTGGAAAATCCAGAACTGGACACATTTGATCCCTGTTTTCTCATGCAGAAATAGTAACAGTATCTCCTATTGGTTTAAATTACATTGGCAAGAAAAAGCACTTGGTGGACTTTGGCTATCACTGCCTAGGCAGCTTCACCATAATGAAAATGCTCAGAAACTGATGAATCATTCTTTATCTGAAATAAAACCATCAAGTTTAATCGGTGCTCCTTCCAATTTGAGCCAAAAGAATGGGAAAAAAAGGAGCATGCAGCTTCTAAAAAGCTTGAGGAAAAACATCCTTCCCCCATGAAAACATATTCTAATAATGACAGCTTTGTGTAAGCATCTCCTGAGGCACTACAGCATCTGAAGAAACCATCCTAAGAGACAAAGATGCTTCACTTTGACAGTGTGTTTACCAGTCCCAGCCTGAAGGAAGTTCAAGTCACAGAACAGAAAGGTTGGTTTTACAAAACAGTAATAATGCACAACAAAAGCACAATAAAAGGGTTACTAGCCAAAGTTTTAAGGGCTATGGGTAGCAATTAACTGCTGAAACACTCGCATACCCACCCTCAGGAGTTATCAGAGTCATGCCCTTTGACTCACCAACACAGCTGCTTTATCAGGAAAGCTAAAAGGAGCAGCATCTCCCATTTAGTCACACTACTAGCCAAAAATAAGTCTCAATTTTGCCATATCTTGCGCACGTATAAGTAGTCCCATCAGTTTTTCCAAGAGATGAGACAAAATGCAGGGTTAAGGAGTAATTTTATTTTTAGCTTCTTCACAGTAAGACTTCCATGACCCAACCAAGTCAGTGCTGTACACTCCAAAACACCAAATTAATCTGCCCCTACCATTAACAGCTTTATGCCAAAACAAATGATCAGAACACAGGACAGTGACAGGGACACAACTGAATGTGATCCCAGCTTTGCAACAGATTATCCTGTTGGATAATCTTCTCCACACCTTTGCTGGGTTTTAGGGACTGAAAAGCTCTGTATTTTCTAGCACACTGTAAAGGTACAATTTCATTTTCCATAGGAAGGTGCAGGCAGTCCATGATGGGAGTGGAGAAAAGCAAAGCCATCTCCCCTCAGCTGCAGCAAGCTGCTAAACCACTCTGCACAAATCCTTAAATGCCCACATTATCAACCCAGTTATCTGGGGCATTCACCTGATCCAAGCACACATTTCTTTCCAAGAACACAGCCCGGAAGGTAGGGAAATATTTTTTGACCAGAAGCTCTGTTACTGAAGCAACATCAGCTACAGATAGCATTAACCTATATTCCCCTTTTCTTCAGTGTTTAAGGGCAGTCAGTCCTGAGCAGCTTCCTTGAAGCCTGATGGCAAACTCATCTTCAGATTCCAGAGTTCACAGCTCTTCAGGCTCAGGATAGTGAGACTTCAGGGTGCCAGCCAGGAGAAAACCCAAGCCTGTATCTTTCCCTGCAAAGGACACAGCCTTCAGCTGGCAGAATTCCTCACCTTCATAAAATGAATGTCTGAACTCAGGCTCCCTGCAGGTGCCATCATTGCTTTTGACAGGAGACAGAATCCCTTCTAAGAGGAATTGTAGACAAACAACACTGGTGAAAGGGTATTTCTGACTCAGGACTCAGAACAAACCAAATCAGCTTATCCCCAGCACAGGTGTACATGCTGCCAGTGGCCGCTGCAAGTCCACACTCAAGCACAATCTGGAGTTTACCCTGTATCTGATACAAAGGAGTTAAATGCCTTCAAATTAAAACCTGTCTTCAGTGAGTGTATTGCTTAGATATCTGTGTGTTAGAAGTTTGAACTGGACATTTCAGCCCCTTAGACACTTCAGATAATGTAACTTTAAAACTGATAGTGTAAATTCTTTACATTAATGCTGTTCCATGCTAAAGCCACTCAGAACTTTCCACACCGAGTCAAACCAGACATTTACAAGGACAGGTTTCTCTGGCTTCCTTTACTAGCTTCCAGTCACACCTTCACTTTCCTCCTAAAAGTGCAGGTTAGGAGTAAAAGTCAAAAATACATTACAAAAAGCTTTATTTTCTGTAGAATGAATAACACCATTAAACAATTGCAGATATAACCATTACTGTAGTACATTCTTTTTAGTTTATTGTACCATTACATATACTTTGGCTCAAAACATAATTGATGATATTATTGTTAGCAGCATTTATGAATAGTGATCATGTGAGCTTTTAAAATTTAGCTTAGCAACTTGACAATATTTTATTTTGAATTCATGTGTGCTCTTATCTTGCAGCAACAGATTAATAGAAAGGATTATGGGTATTAATCAACTGGGAACACAAGTACATGTTCTACAGGAATAATAAAAACCATAATCAACTCCCCAGGTTCTTGGATTTAATGAGAAATCTGAAGGTAATCCCATCTTGTTAAGTATAGACTTACAAGAGTAACCACTTACCTGCAAACAGAGCTGTTCAACCCACAGCACGGACAGGGCGTTTACAGACCTGCACGTGGCACAGAATATCCACCTCCACAACACAGCTGCTATCCTTAAGACACATCCTTAAGTCTTTGGGGGATTGCTATCCCACATACTTACATAATCACCCATTCCATTTTCTAACTAAGCCATCAGCTACATACCAGAATACAGCTCTCAAAAGGGAAAGCTCAGGAGCAAGTGGGGATAGAATCTCTGCAGGGTGAAGAGAGAGATTCTCTACTTCTAGGTGGGCTTCTGTTTTCTTCCTTTAAAACTGGACTTTCAGACCCCTTCAACTTTAGTCAAGCTCATTACCAGATGGTGAGAAAATTCTGGAAAATGGCAGAATGTAAATGCAAGATGCTTATTAGCAAAAGGCCTATTCAATAAAATAGGGCACTGTTTTGCAAAATTGCAATTTAGAGTGAAGGATTTTTAATATATAAATGCCCATTTTAAAGCTCATATCACAGCACTAATCTGTATTACTCAAACATACATTAAGACATCATTACAGAAGACAAACATGCCTAAAAAACTAAACCCAAATAATTCTACTTGTGCAGCCTCAACAGACACCACTTCCAGTACCTTTAATAGGAAGCCTGTATCCTTAGAAATCTTGTTTTATTTCTCTTTCATCTGGTAATTCCTCCACTAAAAATCCTTAGTCCATTCTGGCCAGCTCTGGTCCCAGTGACTTTGTAGTTTTATCTGGATACCTCAGACAGTTTCAGCCAAAATCCACTGTACCACTGACAGCTTGTTTCTGAATTGAAAATTCTGAACAGGACACTCAAGTAGCTTCAGATGTGCCTATAACAATTAGCTCAGACTCATTTCATCAGACAATAAAGCCCGAAGCAATCAGTTTTATATTCCTGAAGTGTCAGTCAGAAAGAATAGTAGACTAAGAAACAGGAACTGAATGCTTCCTGCAAAAGTTGATTTTTTTCAAATTGCTATTATTATTATCTCAAGACCATGTTGTTCTCAACATTCTGTTTTAGATTAATTGCAGAGTTCAAAATATTTTCATGAAGTTTCTCATGTCTTTTTTATCTAGAAAATCTAAAGTGAATGACAGTGAGAACACAGTATTACAGATAATTTCAAACACTTCAGACCTTATCTCTCTTCTCTACAAGTACATGAAAGAAGGTTGGAGCGAGGCAGGTGACGGTCTCTTTTCCAAATTAGCAATCAATAAGACATGAGGAAATGGTCTTAAGGCATGCCAGGGGAGGTTTAGCTCAGATATTAGGATAAATTTATCTACCAAAAGGGTTGTCAAGCATTGAAACAGGCTGCCCAGGAAAAGGGTTGAGTCACCAGCCCCAGAGGGGTTTAAAAGATGTGTACGTGTGGCACCTGGGGACACAGTCTGGTGGTGGGCTTGGCAGTGCTGGATAAATGGTTGGACTCAAAGGTCTTTGCCAACCTAAGGATTCTCTAATTCTAAGAGAAAATACAGAAAGGCAGCCTCCCATCCCCTGATTATGGGAGCATCAGTCTGTGAACAGCAAGCAGGAGCAGACATCACGTTTGACTTTGCCATCCCCACCATCCCTGCAGCCAAGGGTGCCATGAACACACAAACCTGCATTTCAGTATTCTGCAAATCTCAACAAAAGAAAATAATTTTCTGTTGACCTCAGCTTTTACACTCTTGAAATAAATGTCACAGCAGAATGTTGTTATCACCTTAGAAAGAAGTCGTATTTGTGATCAAGTGTCTTTGGACAAGACCAATTAAACTATTTCGCTGACTGCAATAAACAGATACAAAGCATAGGTTTCTCTTACAGGGAAAACATGGAAACAGACACTGTACCTTACTGTCCTCATCCTCAAACACAGACTGGTGAACGTTACAGGCGAAGAGAGAATTCGGGAGATCATTGAAATCAATTATTTCATGAAAATCTTCCTCTGCAAAACATCTCTTTAAGCCGTTGTCTCCATTGATAGAGTAGAGTAGGAACTGCCCTCCATCCTCCGGGATGCAGCCATAGTGGCCGAGGCCCCGCATTCCAAAGAAGTAGGAATCTCCCCTCATCCCTGGCAGCATGGAGAAGATAACATACCACAGTTACACTATGCATTTAAACATTCCACATCCACAAGTTAACCCAGAGATTCTTAAGTGGGGGCTCGGTTTGCGGAAAGTAAATTTCACACTATTACAAGGCAAGAACTGGCCTCTGACACTGGGCACTAAGACCAGTCTCACCAAGGTTCAAACAGGGACTTGGCTTCAACTTCATTTATTAGCACAGGAAAGGCCTAAATGTATCAGTACAACCTTCTGAACACAAGCAGAAGAGACATTACTTAGGGGCCCCTTGTCCTATGAGAAAACACTGTGCTGTATTTGGGTTTAAGAGAACCCTGTTTGCTGCTGGGAAGGCTACTGGTGCTTCTGAGTGTGCAGCCAGCTCAGGAAGCACAATGCACTGGGCAAGAAGAACTTCGAAAATAACTTTGAAATTTAAACCAGGCATCAAGGGAAAAAAAACCAAAACAAAAGACTCTTTTGGAAAGCAGCATGAACATGGCATCATCAAAAACCAGTACAACCAAGACACATCTCTGCTACAAAGAACAGCCAATTTCTTCTACAGTTTAAGTACAGAACTTACACTGGTTTCCATGCCCATTAGCAATTTCTTTGCATCTTAATCACACTAGGAAGCAAATAAAATTAAGGGAAGAATGGACTCAAGATGACTTTCAGCAATTTTAAGAAAGTCCTGCTGATTTTGGAGCCTTTATCTCCAATGCATCAGTATAGAAAGGTAATTTTAAGGCACACAAAATGATGGGCACACATAATGAGCCCATACATTAAATGACATCACTACTGTTGTTACGAGAGTAAGCTTCATACCAGCCAAGGGGAGTAAGTCAAGGTCCAATTAATGATCAGTGTGTTAGTATAAAATCAGGTATTTAGCAGTCCTTAGTAGACCAACCTATTTCTTCAACAGAGCCCCAGTAAGTTAACTACAAGTTTATTGGATAATAATCTATTCCCTTTTATTTGTTTCTTTCAATAACAATGTGCAGTCATTAGCAGCTTTTCCTCCTCATGACACAAGCAGTTAAGAGAGTTACATAAACTCAGCGTGCTCATCTGTTCCACTCTGCCCTTGCTCTCTTGCATACTTGCTATTCTCTATAAATAGCTGTAAATATTAGCTCAAACACACTATATAGGACTGCTGTCCAAAATTAAACCATATGGGCTTATTACACTTAATCTCAGCAAAGCTAAATTATGGAGCTAATTTGCCATGGCTGTGCCTTTCATATAACCTCTGCTCTGAAATGAGATTTGGCTGATGACAGAGCACATCATTCCATAACATAAGGTTATAGAAATATCAGTAACTCTTTTTGCTGGAGTCTCAGGGCTAATGACAGAAGTTCTCAAGAACACAAGCTGAAGCCATGCTCAAAAGTACTGTGTTAACCTGAGGATGGGTTTTCAGGCTATCAGCTACACACTTTCCTTTCACCAGCTCAGTCCAATATTAGCACAACTACCTCCAAATAATTTCAGCTTAGAAATTAAATTCCACTTGGAAAGAAGAAGCCTGAACAAATGGCAGAGGAGATGGCTACAAGTTCAGCAGTACAAGTTAGTGTAGGAGAGTTCACCATCACAGTGACATTGCCTCTGGTATTTGAACCTACTCACTTAAGCTTTGTATTACTGTACATTTCACGGTAAACACATCCAGGGAAATACTACAAAGAACTCCTCACACCAGCCAGAAACTTCACATCAGAATGTATTATTTTCTCTAGCAAAAGGCATTAATAAATCATCTCCTCCAAAAACAATCATCTCTAAGCATGTTTGTCATCACGTCTAGCCTGTGTCATTAGCGTTATGAAAATGAACCTCAAGCCCAGTGTGTTACAAAACACAATTTACATCGCAGAGCAGGCTTGTGCCAGTCTGTGGGAAGAATTTCATTCACAACAGGAAAACAACTTGCAGCCAGGGAAGACTCTGACCATCTGAGAGTCACGGAAGCTGACACACCAAAGTTGTAGGAATTTGGATTATGAATGTTAAAGCTAACAAATTTCATACCTCCTTTCCCAAGGCATAACAAAGCTATTAGTGTGTGCAGAGAAGCAAAGAATCTCAATCAATTGACAGAAGTCAGGAAAGTCTTTAGGCTTCCTCACTAAATAGTTGTTTATTTTTCTCCCCTGGGAGAGCCATATTATAATAAAGTACTACATAGGAAAGCTTTTAAGTTAGGAATTCAACAAAACCACTATGACAAACAACAAAACAGAACAGAATTTTAAGTTACAACCACAAAGCTCAGGTTTTTAACCAATAACAAAATGAACATACTCTGCAGCAGCCAGGATGAGAAATTAATAAATATTTACATCATGTCTGCTAGACCTCTTGGACAGCAAAAGCTTGTTTGTTTTTTTTCCAGCCAATTAATGAGACATATTTGCCCGGCGGGATTTGGGTATTGGCCAAGCCTTTTTAAGAAAGTCATTGTCCCACAGGCCTTTTGACCAGCTCTTTTTCCAGACTTGCAGGTAGGTGTCTGTGCCTGCACAGGCATCTCCTACTCATAAGATACACCCAGATTTCTGATCAGTGTTGCCTGCACTAGCAAGTCAACTTATATCACCCTGATTCTTAAATCCTCTGCCCAATTTATGATGGGACAGTTAAGAACACCTGTATGGAACAGATTTTCCTTTGCCATGGACTGCACCATACAAAGCACAGCATCACAGTTAAAACAGAAACCTCACTAATAAAATACATATATGTTCCCCAAGAGAAATAAACTGCCTATGAGCCCGAGCTCAACGATAATCAGAGGGGACAAACATACTTGAATCAACATCATTTGTTAGCAGATTTCAATCAGAAGTTATCCTCAGGCATAAGACGGAAATCTTACATTTTTCCATATTATCAATAATGTTACACATATATATACACAAAAATTTACACATATATCTATGTAAAAAATCATAACTACATATCCTTTATTATGTCTGTCAAACCTTAAGGCTCAGGCATCATGTTGTTGGTAGCGGTTTGTGGCTTCTTTGAAATTACTTAGCCACTTCAGGCAGTCCTCTGACAAAAAAATTATTCTCTTTCCAATTATTCAACTAATTTAGAACAAAATAATTTACATTTCAAATCCCTTAAAACAATTAACTCTAAGTTATGTATCATCCATAAACTGGATTTCCATATAAAATAATCCAAATTAAAAGTAAATCTTTTATGTAACTATAATACAATCACTGGACCACATTCCCATTTATGTTAAAGCTCCTTTCCACAGCTTCTGACAAAATAAGTTAACTTCATCTCCTTAGGATCCTTTTTATATTACAAAAAAGCCCAAACAAAACAAAGAAACCCCACATAATAGTAAACTGTACTTATCTTCCTTTTAAAATGCAATGAGTTCAAATTGAGTTACAGATTTGCTTCTCCCCTCCCAAATCAGGAAATTTTTCAGATACTTGAGATACCAGAGGTTGCCATACAGAATTCCGAAAGAAGTGGCAATGCTATTAAAAAAATTAAAAATAATACAGTAATACAGGCATCATCCAGCACCAATATTGATGCTAAATTATCCAAAATCCTAACTGGGATCATGAGAGCAAACTGTCAGGATTGTTCCCTTGAAAAGTCTGAGACACTGAGGCAGATTAAAACCTGAGCCCAACAAGTTCATGTAACTTCCAGCTAATGCTGAGCACTTGCCACATCCATTTATTCCCTTTATTTAAAGTTCACCCAAATGTTTTCTGTGTTATTTCTGAATTTGATGTAAGGTTTGGACCCTCAACTTTAGTAAGAAGCCCAAGAGTGCTGCACTTTTAACCACTGGAGAACCACAGCGGCCACTTCCCTTCTAGACCCTGCAGATCACTTCACACTGAAGTGAGTTACTTTAAATTTCTCCTCCTGTGGTCCAGGTGAGCAAAGGTTTCTAATCTGGGATAGCTCCAAACACAAGGCAAACACCCTTCCCACTGGAACAGATCAGGTCGTGTCAGTATTCAGCACTGGAGATGCTGTGACCAAAAGCTTTGTAGAGATTCCAAATGGGAGCTCTGTGTTCATTCTGTTACCTCACTATTTTTAGACACAGTACACCTCTAATTAAAATTAACAGAGGCCGGCAGAAAATTACATTCACTGGAAAACAGCAGTAGCTCACTGAAATTTCTCTTTGAAAAATTACACTTATTTAGTGTAAAACTGAAAGGGCAAAGATGTATATCTTCTCATGAAGTCAGATCTCTGCAGAGCCAAAACCTTCAGCAGAAATTTCACTGAATGAAGACAATTTGAGTATATGAAGTGCCTGAATGGACCAATGCCTTCTATATCACTGAGCATTTATAGATGTATCCACTGTTTTTATGGAAACTAATAAGGCATTTCCTTGGTGAACATTTTCCTGTCTTTAGAGTTTTTAAAAAGAATTCCTGAGGGACATCAAGAAACAGGCACATATATCTTGAAATCACTAGGAAACTTTACTTTTTTTTTTTTATTAAACACTGCTTGCCATGACAAACAACATGACTAAAAATAGAATAAAGCAAACAGAACGTTACAAATAGAAGCTTTAAATATAATCACTATAAACTAGAAGTACTATTGAGTCCTGAGTGCAAACCTGGAAACCATAATCTGCAGGAATTAGGAAAATTTGGAGAAAAAAAACAAAGCAAGAAAAGTTGCAGTTGCTTTTCTAGAAGGGTCCAGGAAAAGTGCAGGGATTCCATCTTGGCTCCTACTGAAAAAAAAAGCACCAAAAAAGCAATTTTTACCAGAATTCAAAGGCAAGGGAGAGGCAGGAGGGGGGAAATCAAACCCGGCGAATAAGATTTTACTGAAAGAATAATTTTTTACTTAAAATAGTCACTGACTTTACAGTAGCAGAGGCACCAGTTTCAGTGTCAGCCTAGGGCTGCATCTCCTGCTGAAGCCAACTGGCCCCACACCGAAGGCTCTGTCAGAAGGCACAAATGTAACAGGGAAGGTCACAGAGTAACTTACTGGAATTTCGTTCCACTCTGCACAATGAACACTGGAGATGAGCATTATTTTTAATGGTGCTAATTCTTCACTGTGGAAAGCCCCTTTAGACTTAAATAGAGGCTTTTTACTTAATTAGAAAGAGCAGAACTGGACCTCACATGACAGGATTAATGAACCTTTGCAGCCTCAAAAGCAACATGGACTAAAGTGACCCCCTCCCACAGGCTTCACCCCTGATCTCCCACCTGGGCAAATTCCCCTTACAGGAATCAAAATTACCAGTACAGGGAAGTCCACTCACACTTGAGCTCCAGTTTGGTTAGCACCACACAAAAACAGTGCCAATCTCCACTTTTCCTCTTACAAAAGTGGCAAATATGAGGAAGAGGATTTTAATTTTTTTTTTCTAAATGCTAACTGGTGCAAATCCCAAATGTTCTAATCCTTTCCATTGACATTCTAGCCGCATTAAATTTAGCTGAGACTTTGGAACTATTTTTGGAAGCTTTTAACATCCAAAGGGACTATTCAGTTTTATTCCTCTACAGCAGAACTGGTCAGCTCAAGCAGTCCAAGACATGCACATCACACTGAAGATTCAGCTGTGCCTCCCACACCAGGGATGTATCCTGAGACCACAAAGGGACTCGTCTGGCATCACCTTCTGGGCATCTGCATCTCCAGCCCTGGAGAAAACAATCAAGGAGGCACTGATGAACCCAACCAAGCCAAAATTCCAGTCCCATTGCACAACAGGAAGGTGATACTTTGGAGCAGCCAATGCCAGGTATGAAGATTCCCTGTGCTGTTCTTGAGGTCAAGAAGCTGAGCTTCGATCAGTTGGGCACTACAGTTACCATGGCAACATTAAGGTACTCAAAGAACAAAAAAAAAAACCCTCCCCAAACACAAAGAAACCAGAACAAGCCTCCTGATTACCTTCACTTGGCCTCTGTGCTAATCTATTTAAAGCAAGCCCGTTTTATAAGGGACACACAGCATTAGAGCATCACTGGCCTTCAGCCAGAGCTGTCACCTCACACAGGGGTCAGTGGAACACTCGTTTAGCGGCCTTCCAGCATGTAAACTGAAATTCAGGACTGTGCCCCAAATCTCACCCAGAACAACCTGCAATAGGAGCCATTCACAGTGCTGAACTCCTAGAAGATACCTGGGACACAATGATGACTTGGAACAAAATTTCAAAGTTTCCTCCTCTGAAAGGATTTCCTGCTGGCACAATCAAGTAATTTATAAATTAAAAAAAAAAAATTAAGGACACCAATGCAATGACAAACATTTTCAACACAATGACAAACCAAGCTACTGAATCTGAACACAAACTACAATACTTGGAAAGGGACAGACAAACTAAATCACACAGCTGACAACTTCTTGGGAGTTTAAGGAGAATAGGACAGATCCCGCTGTTAAAAGTACCAATGATTAGTTAACAGAGATGATCATCTAGAGAAAATCTTCTGTCCTTGTTTACTGAGATGTGTTTGCAGTTTTCTGGGTTGTTTTATATTCTCATAGTATTAAGACTTCCATCTGTTCAGGGATGATGTGCAACCATATAATTTAGTTTCACTGCAAGAATAAATGCAGCAGTTTCTTTACTCTAATCATGTATTTTCATAGAGAAGGGGTTTTCCTCTTCTACAGAGCAGTCATTCTAACTAGCTCAGCAAAGACCAAACCATTTCCAAGGGCAAAACTTGAAAGCCTAAGACAGAAGCTGGTGTAAAGTGTAACCCCTGATTAAACTACAATTCTCATTTAAATGATTTCTTTCAGCTGTATAAACTTATCATACATTTGATTTCAGGAAGCATCACTAAACTCCAAATTCAAGAAGTAAAGGACCACAATATTTTAAGGAGATACAAAATCTAGGAGAGGTGAGAAAAAGAACCCAAACCAGCGAGTTTGGAGAGCTACCTGTTATATAAGCATCAAATGATATTGGCTTGGGATCACTGAATCACAGAACGGTTTGGGTTGGAAGGGATATTAAAGACCATCTCGTTCCAACCCCCTGCCATGGGCAGGGACACCTTCCACTAGCCCAGGTTGCTGCAAGTCCCATCCAAGCTGGCTTTGAACACTTCCAGGAACAGGGCAGCCACAGCTTCTCTGGGCAACCTGTGCCAGTGCCTCACCAGCTTCACAGTAAAGAACTTACTCATAATATGTTACCTAAACCAACCTTCCTTCACTTTAAAGCCATTCCCCCTCGGATACCGCAGATAAGTTTAAAGCAGCCCAAGAAAAGCCTCTCTCTCAGAGCTCCCGGCGCAGCCCAGCCCGGAGCTGCCCGAGCGCCCGGTCCGGCTCCGCATCGCTGCGACCCCGACCTGCTCCCAGCACTCCCGGCACGGCCGCAAACCCCCTTCCCACGCCCCCATCCCCTCCTCACAAGCTCCTCCGCATCCCACCGGGGGAGACACCGGCACCAGCACCGACCCCTCCCAAGGGGCGGCCACGAGCCCGCCGCGCATCCCCCGCGCCCCGAGGGCAGCGCGGCGCCGGGGCAGGACCGCGGGGCGGTTGCATAACCCAGGTCTGCGGGACAGCGCTGAGGCCCCAGTGGGGAAGGAGCCCCTGGGGAGGCGGCCGTACCCTTACCTGCGGCTCGCTCGCCCTTCCCTCGCCCGCCCAGAGACCGCCGCGCTCCGCGCCCAACGCTCCTTCAGAGCGCCCCACGCCCGCCCGCGCCGCGCCCGCCAAGGTGGAGGACGGGGCGGCCCAATCAGCAACGCCTCCGTCTAAACGGGCAGGATGCGTCGCCAATGGGAACTCGAGGAGCGCGTTGGTCCCGCCTCCCACAGCCCAGGCCACGCCCCCAGCTCCCACGGCGACGCGCCGGGAATCGGTGACCGGTGGGGGCCGTGAGGGGACGGGGCGTGTACGGGGCCTGTACGGGGATAGCTGAGCGGGGACAGGGGATCCGGGCAGGGAATGTGTGGGGACAAGGGATGAACGAGGGTGAGTGACAGGTGAGTGGCACAGGGGACAGGTGAGTGGCACAGGGCAGTGAGGGGACACAGGTGAGCCGGGGCAGGAGCTCATGACACCCCAGCACACAGGGAGCGGTAGGAGCCAGGCAGTGTTTTGTGTTCTTGTAGCAAAGCTGCTCTCCCTCAAGGTGTCGGTGCCCCCGCCCTGAGGGTGAGGTGGGATTGGGTGAAGTCAGGTGGGATGGAGCAAGGAGATGGAGGGTAGGTTAGGGTAAGGTAAGGGAGAGATGAGATGGGATAGGAGGGATCAGGAAGGGACATACAGGATGGGATGGAATGGGAGTGAGGAAAGGTGGGATGGGATGGAATTTGAACAAGAAGGGGTGGGATGGATGGGATAGGGTAGAGTAGGGAGGAGGTGGTGTGGGATGAGATAGGATGGAATGGAATGGGAGTGAGAAGGGGTGGTGGGATGGAATAACATAGGGGAGAGGTGGGGTGGGATGCAGACAGAGTGGGATGGATGCCCAACCAGTGCGAGGGCACCTCACCATGGTTTTAGTGACAACCCTTCAGGCCCCTCCCGTGGTGATGTTGTAGGGGTCCTAATTACTCTGGAGGATGGAGTTCCCAAGACCATTCCCACCTCTGACCACCAACACCCAAACTGTCCTTTGGAGCGAGCTCCATCTGGGATGGATCCAGTTCTTCAGGTTAACAGGTCAATCAGGGGTATCTCCCCACTACTGGCGAGGCCATAAGGGACATTTGTAGGGCTCTAAAGGAACATCACGTTTACAATAGAAAAAGGCTGATGCTGGTCATGATTTTAAAAAGAAGAGAAAGCCCTCAGATGCCCCCAAGGCATGTTTTATTAAAGGGCGGGCTATTTTCTCTCTTCCAGTTGCACATCCAAGGCTGCTAAACATCAGAGGCTAAAACTGATTTTCTGTGGTCTCTTCGCTTTGGAATGTAATACAAAGGGATTTAATCAATAGGGTGATATAGAAACGTAAATAGGTTTCTGTAAAGATGGCTTTGAAAATCTATAGAATGTAATGAAGAACTAGAAGACTCCCATGTAATTATTAAATACCCTATAAAAATCTATGTAAGGAATAATTCTCCATTAGTTAAACATATATAAAAAGATGTGTGCCGTTTATAGCAGCACTTTCCAATAATAGCAGAAAATAAATGGTGTGAAGAATGAAATCAATAGCATATCCCACCTCATTTCTGCAGACAGCAAAGAGCAATGCACTGGAGGTTGTTGTACTTGCAACAGAAGAGTTTCTTCCTGGTCCCTTAACTAAGGACTGACTTATGCCTTGATGTGAATCTGGTTTAGACTTCTTTCAGGGTTTCTGCTTTGGTTCTACTTTTATTTTTAAATGTATAATAGGTAACTTATAATAGTAATTATTATTTTCATTGGTTTGCCCTTGTGCCTAAAATATCAATCCCTGACCACGATTTTACTGCTTTAGGCATTATGCAGAAAAGAAAGTGAGCTATGGAACCAAAGATGTCACTATATAAACTAATCAGCTTTTAAATCAAATTATTTGCTTGTTGCTTTTTGTTTTGGGAATTAAACCTGGTAGGATATTTTCATTTGTCTCCATTTATGAGTGTTCCCTTTGCATGATGTGTTATTTTAATATTCTGAGTAGCAAGAGCATCCACTGGGCTTTTTCTGTCCTGCATTTTATGTTATACAATTTCCTTGTGTCTTCTTATCTCCATCCTCCTAACTGTGACTTGTGTCTCAATTTTTATTAATTTTTAAATTGGGAAGAATGTTTTCATTGTGATGAAGCTGCCCTAGCATATGTTTTCCTTGTGGTAAAATAGGAATCTCTACAGTTTTGAAAGCAAGCTACCCATGCTCAAGAAAAATCAGGAAAGCCAAGGTCAGCACTTTGGTTTACATGCATCCAGGCACTATTGCTAAGATGAAGGGGAAAAAACCCTCTAAATTCCACTGTTTGCAGTCCTTCAAAGTAGATAATTATAAGAATGGCAACAATTGCAGGATTTTAACATCCCCTCTTATAAGCATTAAAGATTTCTATTAGGAAAGGTCACAAAATAATATATTATTTAGACATGGAAAAATGGTGCTGCCAAAATAACAGGATAAGAGCAATTGAGAGAAGGTCCTTTGTGGAGCCCCACCCTTTACCCCAGAGCTGTTCAGGCCATGCACCCTGTGCCTCCTAAAGGCTGTGGCCATCTTCCCACAACCCAAGCAGCTGTAGAGTGCCATAACCTGGAGGAAGCTGTAATTCTGGAAAGGATACCAAAGGAGGTGATAAAACAGCTGCTGCTTGCAGGATCCACAAGCAGTGCTGTGAGCTCATCCCACAGAACTGAGTGGGAGTTTGTTACTGATATCCCAGAACACAGGCTTAGCCAGTCTCCTCCAAATGCTGCTCATTATCTTCAGTCTGCACCTGCTTCCCATCTCCAGACTTAATCTGTAAGCAAAAGTGGCCTCTCAAGTGTGCTGAAGCAGCCACAGGGAATTTCAACACAACTGAAGCACAGTAACCAGAAGATTTTGTGCACCCTCCCCTCTGCCCCCCCCCACTCCGTTACCCTGGTTTCTGATCATCAAAATACAAACCCAGGCTAAGTCCTGCAGCTTCTGCAGATGTTTTGGCGACAAATTTTCCTTTTTTCAGAAGAAATGAGTTAGTAATGCCTGAAAATCTGTAGATGCTGAAGAAGTCAATACTTCATCTTTTACATTTCTGCTCACGGGGATAATCCCAAATTCTTTGGCCAGATATGGATTATGATTTCTTGCAAATGGCTGAGTCTGGAGATTAGAGTGGATAAAGCAAGTAAAATTAATGTTGACTCTATCAGCATTATAATTTTGATTGTTTCTGTTACTTTTTTAGAATATAAAAAACACAGTTGGAGCCATCTAGCTTTGTCTTTTGTCTCCAGCAGCCAAGACTGGGTGCTTAGTAAATCAGTGTAAAAATAGGCTCTGTATTTTCCCATTTACCTTATAATTTTCCAGCAGCTAGGGAGGTAGGGATTTCTGGAACTTGTGGTTGAATCCAAGTTACTGCACTTAGTAGCTATCAGTGGTGCTGTTCTCTGGGAATTTTTCTTACCTCTTTTTGAGCCCATTTGTGGTTTTGCTTTCCACAATGTGCTGTGACAGGATAGCTCTTCACTGTATAAAAACAACTTCAAGTCTTATCCCAGTTTAAGTGTTCCTTTGTTACAGAGGCAGTAAAGTTATTGTTTATACCTTCTCACCATCATTACAGGACAAGGGGGAATGACCTTAAACTGAGAGAGCAGGTTTAGATTAGATATTAGGAAGAAGTTCTTCCCAATGAGGGTGGCGAGGCCCTGGCACAGGTTGCCCAGAGAATCTCTGGATGCTCCATCCCTGGAAGCATTCAAGGACCGGTTGGAGCAGCCTGGTCTAGTGGAAGGTGTCCTTGCCCATGGCAAGGGTTGGAATGATATGATCTTTTATGTTCCTTCCAACCCAAACTATTCTGTGATCATTTTCTAGCCTTTAAGTGGATTTCCCTTTAGCTATCCCTCTTTCAGTCTCATGTGGTTTTCTCTGTTTTCAGCGGGAGACTTTATCACCATCCTCTCTAGCCTTTCTAATTTTACAAGAAAACACTACTTTGAAACTTTGATTCTGCTAACATGGCCGTTGAATTTTGCTGGATTTGGAATAGACAAGAGCTGTCTGGCCAAGGGACTTTGACTAACTCAGCATTGGGGCTAAAGAGTCCAATGACTCTGGGGGTCCCCCTCATCATCTAAGTGGGGAGCTACTGATTCTTAACATTCAGTTCCTCTTTTTGACCACTTCCTAGTCCCACGCTGACATCTCCAGAGGGCTTTCCACTTCAATCTCCAGATCTTCTGCGGTGCTGGAACCAATGTCTGTGTATGCATGGTTGGGTTTATTTTTTCCCCTGTGCATTGCTTTGCACTTATCACTGCTGAACTTCATCTGCCAGTTTATCACCCAGTCACTCAGGGCAGTGAGACAACCTTGCCTTGACACCTCTCCAGTGTCTGTGTGTGCACAGCAACTGCAGAGCAGCTTAGCTGCAGCATATTACAGAGAAAAGCAAAAAGGTGCAAAGCAAACACTCTTTTTGCTTTTTGTCTACAGAGCAGTTTATATAGATCTGGGTACAGGAATAATAATTACACAAACGAAAAATTCCTGCAGGAAAGGAGACTATCCTTCACCTTCTGTAAAATTTCAGTGCCTGTAGTGCCCTTGCACACGTTACTCCAGGAGCAGCTTGATCATGGAGCAGAGCTGTTTCCTTTGGGTGCTTGGAGATGCAGGGAAGCACGTGCTCCAGCTGGGATGTCTGTTCTCTCCAAATCTGGTCTGTGGGGGTCAGGCAAGTATGGAGAAGAACCTAGAGAGGGCTTCCAGCATCTAAAACTAGGACTACAAGAGAGCTGGAGAGGAACTTTTACCAAGGGCATGGAGTGGTAGAACAAGGAAAAAGATGTTAAGCTGAAGGAAGGCAGGGTTAGAGTTAGTATTGGGAAGAAATTCTTCCCTGTGAGGGTGATGAGGCATTGGCACAGGTTGCCCAGAGAAGCTGTGGACACCCCATCCCTGGAAGTGCTTAACTTCGGGTGGGATGGGGCTTGGAGCAATCTGGGATAGCAGAAGGTGTCCCTGCCGATGGCAGGGTATGGAATGGGATGATCCTTAAGGTGCCTTCCAGCCCAAACCGTTCTGTGATTCTATAAGAACCTGTGGCACTGCTCTGGAACCCCTGAGCTCCCACCTTTGCAGTGGGACACTCCCTGCATTTGGCTCCATTGCTCCCTAAATCCCCTCTCTGGCATATTCCTGTTGTTTCTGAGCATCTTCAGGAACAGACAGAGGTCAGACAAGGAGCTGATGTCTTTTAAGGCAATGAGAACAGGAACAAAGAATCTTTCCATTTTACATCTACTTCAGAGAGTGAGAGCTGTCAGAAAAAAATAAAGGGCTTTTTGATTTCACATTGCAAAAATTCCCTATCTAACACAAAGTCCCACAAAACAGAGCTTTACTATCTTGTACCTAACCCTCAGCTTTAAAGACAACAAAAATGGCATGTCCCCATTTCTGTTGAAGGAATATTTTTAACCAAGAGATGTTTTTTCAGCCTAGATGCATGATAGATCAAGGGGAAAAACAGGTTTCATTGACTTTTAAAACAACCTCCATTTCAAGAAAGAAAAACACAAACCTTTTGTTCTGTAACAAACAACATTCTCACAGTACAAGTGCAGCTCTCTCAGATCTGAAATAATATGGCCAGATGCAAATTCTCACATTTGAATGAGGATGCTGAAATACCAGGTTTTTATTTTGTTCCTTGTTTCTTTAAAATTTTCCTCCTGATATTCTTTTCCAAGGGATCTTCTGTCAGCAGAGTCCTGGACTGTTTATTTCGTAATTGTTTCATTAAGGTCAAGGCCTATACAAGCTACTGTGCAAATTCAAAGGCAGTCTTGGAGGTGTAGCCACAATTCAAGAGCATGACTGATGATGTCAGCCCAAATTCCTCAATAATAAACTGCGGTTTGCTGCCGTGTGTTAACAAGTAGAAGCACTTGGTTTCTAGGATTTACCCAGTCAAAATACAGGAAGCTGAGACATCTGGCTTGTCAAAATGGTCACAAGGTTATAGAGGCAATGACAAAGATGTCAGAAAATTCAGTCCAGGAAATGAGCACAGTTTAACCACAACATAAGTTCAGTCTCTAAACACACAGTCTTACCTTTCTGATACACTGATTTCTATCTGGTTTTAGATTTTAATTCTCCATGAAGGAAACTCCATGTATTTTGAGGAAGTGCTAAGCATCATGATGGTTTTTAGTAATTCTTACCACCTCTCCTGCTATTTCTTACATTTGTGATGAGAATTATTAGAAGTGACTTGCCCATTGTGACCCAAATGGAAATAAAAAAATGCAATGAGCCATAGCTGTGTGACCTCAAGCCAAACACTGCAAACTCATGTACCTAAATATAGACACCTAAATAAATGGCCTGGTTTTCAGAAGCACTGTGTGACTCTCAGAGTTGTAGGTGCTCTGAAAAATCAAGATGCTTATTTAGGTATCTAAATACAGACTGAGCTTATTAATAGATTATTTAATTTGCTTCAGAATGTAAACAGCTAAGAAAACAAAGCTACCAGAAATTCTATTTTTATATGTTCTAATTAGAAGGCCACAGAATGTAATTCACTGCAAGACACAATTTACTCCTATAAGGAAAATAGTGTGGTAATTAATGTTTATTAATTGTTGAGAAGTAGAATTTAGGAGCCCTAGTTCTGAAGCAGTGCTAGACAGGCTTGATGGAGTGGTCCACTGTATGAGATTTCTTTACCTTTTATTAATCTTTATCCTTAATTATGGAGATTGACACAGGAAGGCTTTCCAAAATGTCATTTTAAGGAGCTTTGTTTAGCTCCGTATGAGAGATCATTAAAAAAATTCATATGTTTCAGTTTCTTAAAGAATGATCCATAATCTTCAGGCTTGTGTTTCTTTTTCTTTGAAATTTTCATTCATTATTCTGACACTTTTAAGTGACTGCTGAAGGCATAATTGGAGTATCATGGGAAGCAGAGGACTGTGTTATTAGTCAGCACATGACACCACATACACATCCAGTTAATAGAAAATAAGCAGCTCAAGCAGGTAAGTAACAATTGAGACTATATTTTTGAGCCTGAATTGTGCCTAGAAGTGAAAACTTAATTTTTCAACACTTCTTCTAAGATGTAGTTTGCTTACACACTTTATCTTCGTGTATGCTTGTATTTATATGATTGCTTTTATATTTTTTAGCACTGATTTTCTAGAGATCACATCAGTGACTGACAGTGGATGATGCCAGTGCCCCTGTCCTGCCAGCCCTTGTGCAAGGGGAACACTGGGGATGGCAAAATGGAAACGGTCTTGGTGACACAGATATTTTTGGGCAGTCACAGCTTCCACAGCACCGAGTCACTGCAGCAGAGCAACCTCTAAGGAGTGTCCTCCTTCCACATCAGCCAGAGGGAAGGCTCTGCCCCTTCCTCCTGCTCTCCCAGCAGTGTGACAGGGCTCCAGAAGGGATAGCCAGTCCATTCAGGAGTCATCTCCTACTGAGGCACTGATCTGCCAGGCTTACCCCTGCAGTGCTTCACTCCAGCTTAAAGCTTTTCAGGTATTTGGCAGCCTGGATATCTGAAAATCCTGAAGGAAAATGTAAGCTGAGTTTACAGCTGAGCTGGGAAGGGGAAAAAAGGACACTTAGGAAGTCCCTAGGGAGGACGGAAACAGTAAATGGAAGATAAAAGGAAAGATGAAGCAGGGCCTCTAGTCTGATTGTGTCCTTTAACTGCTCCAGTGCCACCTTGGGGAGCAGCCTGCTGTGACATCCAGTGGCATGGCACATTCCCAGGCTGTGAGAGCTCAGAGCCCAGCAGGCAGGACAGCCCCAGCTCCCACCTTTGCCCAGCTTCTACCTTTGACCCCTGTACAAAGATGCCAGTGCTGGAATGTCTCTGTGTGGAGGGATAAATGTACCTTCCCAGCTCTGGGTGTGGCAACTCAGGGCAGATGTGATTACAACAAATCACTTGTATTTGTCCTGGCTTGAGGATGTGTAGAGAGCTCATTTCCTACAGACCCACATGCCTGAATGTGCAACCTCTGAACCAGGCTGCAAGGCCAGAGTCTGCTGGAAAAATTTAGGTGGATATATCGATTAATACCCAAAGGACAGAATAAAACCATCTCCTGCTGATTCAGGCCTCTTTATTATTTTAAGGAACAACCAGATCATTGTGATGAAACTGGCTTTTAACAAAGTGGTGCTTGATTTCACTTCATGGTAAGCAAAGACCAGTTGCCAGGTTTTCAGATAGTAAAACATTCTTTGGTTTATTTTCTCAGAAAAAGGAACTTCAAACCTCAGCTTTAATGCCTGAAAACACCCTAGTAATTATCCTTTTTTATCTGCATATTATTCCAGTTCTATAAACAAGCTTAAAATAGTAAATTATAATACTAAGATTTGGGCAGAAGAGCATCAAAGGCAGTATCTCCAGCTGTAGTGAATTACTTAAGGAGCAGAACTCTGAGTATCTTGCACTGCTTATCCATTTTAACCTGGAAATCACATTCAGGGGGCCGTGTCACAATAATGGAAGTAACTTGATTTTCTTGTGGTGTCAAGCAAACAGAAGGACACACTTAATGCTTTTCTGAGCATTGATGGTCTTCAGAATAAAGGCCAGATAAAAGGCCAGTGCCTTGAAATTGCCTGTGGATCTGTGTCAGCAGTTACAGAGACCAACACTATGAACCCAGTGAAACTTTTGTGTTTAATTGAAAATAGTCAAGTCTGGCTACGATTGGGACCTTTGAGGGGAAGGTGTGACAGAGCCTGATCTTCAGCTTGGATGCTGTTTTACCAGTGCAAGACCCCACAGCAAGAGTAGTTTGGACATGCAGTGCTGAGGGACCACATCCACAGAGCCTCTCTTGGCTCTTATTTGGGTCACATCTTCACAGAAATCACTAGTAATTGCCTCTGAGCAAGGACCCAGGAAAAAGGGAATGCCAAGTCTTTCCATTCCCTAATGATGCTTTGTGAAGAACATGATCCTCCTTAGGTTTAGATTTCTCTGCCCAGCTGTGATTACATGATCTGAGTATTATGCACTCAGAAAAAGATGTTTTCTGCCTTTGTAGACTGCCTAAAAGTTGCTTTATGGAAGCAGAATGCCCATATAGAGAATTTAGGTCTTCAGACCCTCCTGGTTTGTTTTGCAGATTCCAGAAAAGTAATGAGGTTGCCTTTTCCTCCTCCCTTCACCCCAGGAATGCACCCACTCCAGATCAAGAGCTTCTATTTTGGAAAAATGGGCAATTTTGTTGTCAGGACTATTCATATAGAAATGTCATTTCAGTGCTTGGTAAAACATTTCCATTTCCTGATCTGCAGTTCTACCTCATTCCAGGTAGGAATCTGCTCCTTTTTGTTTCAGTCCACTGCAAAAAGGCACAGCAAGCTCCAAAGGCCCATCCACTACTGGAGAGCTCTGATCTCTCTCAAATTTATCAGGAGCCGTTTGCAATCACAGCCAGGGCTGTTACAGTGCTATTGATGTAGGATCTCCTCTCCAGCACTGAAGTTTAGGTTTTTGTAACCAAAATCCATGTTAGGCCCTTCAGGCAAGGTATCCCATGTGAGCTCAGGCCCAATCATTTGCTCATTTGCCATCACTCCTTCCTCACTTGCCTTTTTCGAAGCTGGGAAGATGATGTACGGAGTCTCTGGAGCAGGAAAAGCCTAGTGCAGCTTAGGAAAGTTAGAGTATAGGTGTAGTTCCTACTCACAGGTAGATGCTACTCTCTAGGCAATGCTCCTCCGTAGGGGTTGGTTTTATGAAAGGAAGTTGTCTTTTCACTCAACAAGAAACTTGTCCATAGTCTTTAAATGCCAAGCTTTGCATTAAAGACAAAGTATTTCTGAAGACTGGGCAGTACAGTTGTTTCATCATCCTCTTAAAAACTGTGAATTAAGTGATTTAAAATATTTCTCCTGATTGTTTTGACTGTAACTCTACAAGTAGTGTAATTTACCAGTGGCACGCATCAGGAAAACATGTAGCTCATCCAAAGCCTTCCAGCCAGCCATTGCTATCAATAACCAGGCAGGAGTGCTCTGATGAGTGGGAGCAACACTTACAGCTTTTAAGCCATACAGACTTTGCAGCAGTGGGTAATTGTCATTACTACCCCAGTGTGAGGAAACAGGGATGAAGTGATTCACCCAAAGAGCACAGTGAGTCAACAGGGGAGCTGGGAATAGAGTGCAGAATTCCCTGCTTTATCCATTGGAGACCTCAGATAATATCATTTTATAAATGCTCTATCTTTGTAAAGACTTCAGTGCTATAATTATCCTCCCAGGACTCTCATGGAAACAAGATATTTATAACTCCATTAAGCCTTTCCTGGTAATTTTATGATCAAAGTGAAAAACCCAAATAATGCTGTGCCAATCAGTTGCATGTCCAATGTCATCCAGAATGGCCACATGATGAAAGCCTCTCCTTGGCTGTTGCAATTAAGTGCTTTCTATCTCTTGAATGCCTTTCCTGTGTCCAATTCCCCTTCTACCACATGGCGGACAGGGAGTAATTTTTGCCATGCAATGAGCCACACATTTAGAATGTACCAAATAACTGGGAAAGATGCTTGTTGCCAACAAAGCCTCCTGGTTTGGGCTATAAATGCTTCCTAAAATCCTTTCACGTGTGCCAGGTTCACCTAAAATGAGCAAAGCCACTTCAGTATTTCCACTAACCTTTGTATGTCCTTAAAATTACAACACAGATGCCAAGACCAACTGTAAACAACAGGTTAGGGACTGAGGCTTTTGGACCCTGGTTCAGCAAAGCACTTAAGCCTGTGCTTAAATCAAAATCCATTCTTATTCCCCAGATCCATTTTAAGTGTTTGTTTAAGGCAAAACACATGCTTAAGTCGAGTTTTGCTTGGCACAGTGCTTAAGCCCAGCACAGAGCGAGAGCCTTAAAATTAATTTCTTTTTGAGGGGAAGTCATTATTTTTAGCCCACCTCTCAATGGCCACAGCCCTATCTTTTAGTCCCCAGACAGCTATTTTGAGGAGGTGTACGTGCTAAGCCTAAACTTCTGGGTTCTGTGACAATCAGTGGCACAGAAAAGAGAAAGACCACTTGAAATACTTGACTTGAGAGGGGCCTTCGGGGAGGCTCTTCAGAGGGAAGACATGAAAGAAGTTGTGATTATTCTGGGAGGTGGCTGCTGATACTGTGGGTGATCTTTTCACTGAGCTGACTGGAGAAGATTCACTTGCAGGAGGGCAACAATTTTAGCTCAAAATATTTTCCGGAGTTTTATATTTCCACAGGAAATTCATGATTCCAGGGAAAATGTTTATATTCTCTTCGAAAGTATCAAAAAATATTTGGCTGGAATGTGTTAGTTTTATTGTTTGTTTGGGTTTTTTTTCCCTGAAACCCTTCTTTGATACACAATTATTAAAGGAAAATTGATTTAACAGAGTTTTATTTCTCATTCCTCGTAACACTAGATTTCCTGTCTCATTAAGACAACTCCTACTGTTGTTTCACTGACTTACACACTGGAATCTGTCAGGTAGATCTGGCCTTTGCCACGTCTGGAGGAGGAACAATTACATTTTCTAAGATGTTTTTTGAGGGATGCTCCACTACTTTCCCTTTACCATCCAGATTTCATACAGAAGGTAGAAATAAAAAAAGGTAGCTTGAAATACATTTTATTTCTCTGTGGTCTTAAAAATCTTCTGCTTCTTACAGTCTTGGGGTAATGGCATGGATAAAACCTTTTTCTGACTCCTGCTGTTGATATGTAGGACAGCTTTCTAACAGCAGGGAGAGTCAGGTAAGAGGACAGATCCCCCATGGAAATTTGGCACTGCTGTATTTAAAAGCAGATTGCACAAGCACTTGAAGAGGAATAATTTAGATACTCTTAATCCACTCCTGCGCAGGGTATCGTGATGACCTTTTAATGCCCGTTTAACCCTGTCCCATGGGAAAGTAGTTCCCTCCCCCAGAAGCTTCTGGATTATTTCCAGGCAGAAGACCCCTTTTAGCTCTATCACTTGACCAGCACATTGCTTTCCTAATCCACCTCCCTTGTTTTTTTCCACCTAGGAAAGTACAGCGAGTGCCTGGAGCTGTCATCCACCACAGGGCAGTGATGGAATCCCATAGCCAGGCACACTTTTCTTCAGGTACTTGTTTGGTATCCCTCTGCCATGAACGGGTATTTCTTTCCTGCCAAAAGCTTCCACTTCTACTGAAAATATATCCTGCCTTGCAAGACTAATATTTTCATGGCTGACTCTCAACTGATCGGGAGTTGCTAAATCCAGCAGCCCCACAGAGGTGAGGCTGCTGCAGCTCCACACTCCTGGGTCCAGCAGACACATCCACAATGTGTAAAATGTGTGTGCACTGATGGTTCCAGTGGCCAGCTCAGACAGAAACACTCAGCACTCAGACAAACGTCACCACTGGCCTCATCCTGCTCCCTGCTCTGGCAGATCAGGGTGAAGGTGTGTGAGTGCAAAATATTTTAAAAAATCATCATAGAATCACAGAATGGTTTGGGTTGGAAGGGACCTTAAAGATCACCCAGTTCCAATCCCCTGCCATGGGCAGGGACACCTTCCACTAGACCAGGTTGCTCAAAGGCCCATCCAGCCTGGCCTTACAAATATTATGGTCATTTCCAAGTTTTAAAATGAAAATATACACTTCCAGGTATTACCACACAGGAAATCCAAGGGAATGGCTTTCAGTTATGGAAGAGACACTGGAACAGCAATTAAGATTGCAAGTCTTGCACAGTTAACAATTATGGGCTAAATTAAAAGTTGGATGAATCATTTTCCAGCCATGTAAATCACTGAAGTTGTTCTATCCATCATGAAGGTAAGCCAACCATGTAATGAATTATACAATGTGTTATTTTCCTATGCATGTTATTCCCATAGTTTGTACTGTTGTTGAAAGTCTATTTGTGAGGCGTTTTTTTTCGCAAATACTTCTAAAATGATGAATAATCTTTACTTCTAAGACTAAAAATACATGCCAGCTATTATTGTATATGAAATCTGACAGCAGTTAAAGTGTTGGTATCTGAACTTATTTGACAGCTTCTTCAAACAACTTTTACTAGGTATTCTTTATAGGATTAAATATTCTTAGATTTGTGCAATTTGTTCTATAACGCATGTGGTAGGGAAAGCAAAAGTGTTCTAGATATTAGACAATCAGTCTCATGAGCAGCAACAGCTTTCCTTGTGATCACTTTTTATTGGAAGCCAAACATCACGGTCAAACTGTCACTGTAAATTCATGGAAGGACTGATTCTGAATCCTGTGGAGCAAAATGAAGCTCAGCAGAAATTTTAGGTGCTCCAGTGGAACAAGATCCCAAATGCTTGCCATTTTTCTGTTACAAATGCATTTTATTTGCAAAAAGTTGGCACAGGTTGTAGGCAGAGCAGGCCAGACCTTCACCTGCCCACACAGGCAGTGACACCCAAGTCACTGCAGTTCATCAAGATGTGGAGCTGATCCAGAGGTCTCTGCTCAGACTGTCCTGGATTTTGTGCACACCAGCACCAGAGAGCTGTTTGTTGTTACCGATGTGATTTCCTAGCATGAGACACCACTTTGGCCTTGGTTTGAAGTGCCCTGCAGGAAGCAGTGACCTGGCCCAAGGGAGCTGCTTCTCTGCTGGTTCTGGCACAGCTTCCACACAGGATTTCCAGACACTGCAGCTTTTTGTCCAGAATGTTTGGTTGGCGAGTTTAGTATACCAGATTTGCAAAGTCTGTGAATAACTGACCCACAAATTATGAATGCAGCAGGAAAGCTTGGAGTGAAGCACTGGGAGGTGGGCAACCAGGGGAGGAGCACAGGTACGACTGCACTGGTTTGGCACAGCACAATGTACAGCATTGAAAGCTGAAATCAAGAACTCTGCCGAGAACCTGTCTGAAGATGTGGGATTGGGAAGCAGCTCAGTGGTCCATCCATCCAGCATGGGCGGGCAAAGAAAGGTCAGTGCTGCACAATTTTCATTCCCGGCATTTATACCGGACCTGTAATGGTGCCATGGGTTGCTGTGTCCCCACCAAATGTAAAGGGCTCTGAAGAAAGAAGAAAATCAGGAAAAACACTTCAGTTAGTTCAGTTAATGGAATTACTATTGTGCTTTAACATTAAGATATAAACATTCTTGCATCTTTGGTCTTAGAGAACCAAGACCAAATACCAAGAATTACTTCTTGGCTTTGCCAAAGCCATTGAGTAGGGCCTTCAATTATTATTCCAGTCACTGTGTCAGGGTGATACATGAGCTCTTAAGAAACCCTCACAGTTTTGAATATTTTCAAAATACTCAAATAATGAAGGGGAGACTATGCCATTCTCCCTTACGGTAAAACCTTTCTGTGTCACAGTTGCTCATTCAGTTTTACCCTAATCATTTACCTTCCACCCCTGAATATGGAGTGGAAGAGCACTACAAGTGTTACATCTGATTCCATATCTTTAAAGTATTAATGATCACATTCCATATTTACTGTTTTTGTGAGCAACAAGTATCAAATCTCTGGTAATGTTTAGTCAACCATTCATTCATTCTTGTAAGCACTTTGTTGTATAGGCAGTGCAGCCCCACTAACTGGAATTGCTGGAATTACTCTGCATTTTCTGAGATAAAACAAAGATCGAGTTGTTCATTACATGTTTTATAATACTCCTCTCAAAATTTATGTAACTACAGCTGAGCATGGTTGTTCAGCTGAACCTGATGAATGAACGCTATAAAGACGGGGAATGCCACACGAATGCATGGATCTCTTACCTCCTTTGGCACTGCATCCAACAGCACAAATTCATACTTGTACAGGAGCAGCACAATGAACAGCTGGATTTCCATGATTGCAAACCATCTGCAAGAAACAGGAGGAGAACATTGGCCCTCCAGACTGACCATCACATGTCTGTTATCATCAGGTAAGAAACGGTGTTTCAGACACATTTTACACTCTGTGCTTTAGTTCTGCCTGAAAGTCTATCTTCCATAGGAAAACTGCTGTAGTTTCTTCAGCTTTGTTACTCAGCAAAGAACACAGATGTGGCGGCTGCCCCTTCTTTCCAGTGAAACGCTGGACCACCAGTATCCCTCTGACACCTATTTTAAACCAGCCCCTTATCATTATGGATTTTTCCACTGTATAAACATTTATGTTCTCCTAACACTTGCTGACTTGAAATAACTTCCTAGGAGTGAGAAGGCAGTCAAACACAGAAAAGGCCATATGACTAATCGTGCTATATAAAGTTATATAATGCAGCTGGGAGCCTAGTGACATCAGAGAGCAGTGACAGTGGGAGTTATTATTTAATGCGTCAGCATTAGGATGCAGTAGGAGACCCAAGGGCATGATTACTTTTTTCTGTAACACTCTCCCAAAGGTCTTTCTTAGGCCAGAGAAGATTTTGGATAACTGCAGGTAAACTCCTCCAGGCTATCAGTTTTTAATGCTGATGTGTACAAGAGCTTTCTGCATTCACCACTGTGCACCTATGTGAGGTCATGGGATTACTCACTTGCAGAGTTTAGATGTAAGTCTTAAATACCCAGTTAAAATAGTAATATTACCTTGCTCTTCTACAGAGGAATGCTGGAAAACCTGGATAAAATATCTATGGGGGAATTCACAGCGGAGGAGGCTACATGACTGCATATGGAGTTGGCCTGGCAGGTGTGAAGGGAAGCTAAAAAACCTCACAGATCCAGGGTAACTCATGCAGAGCCACCAGGATCTGCACGTGGAGCTGCCCTGGGCTCTGGAGTGGGAAGAGGTTTGTTTGTTTTAGCACAGCTTCAGTCTCAAATTATCCCGGTGATTTCACACTGGAATTGCCTTGAGCTTTTGGTGGCCTTGGCTCGGGGGAATGCAGAGCAGAGGTGTTTTGATGGCTATTAGCCCAGCTCAGGTGGGAAGCAGCCAAAGCACCAAGCCTGCAGCACCATGCAAGGGTGGGTCCTTCCAGTCCCAGCCCTGTTCGCACAGCAGGGCCCTGGACCCCAGTGCTTGAGGGGACAACAGAGCCGTTTAAGACAAGCACAATCACACAGGCAACAAGCACCTAGTTTGACCAAAGTAGTCAAACTGACATAAAATTTTTATTTTAGGTAAAAAATATGGCACAGAAATGGCTTTTTGGGAGCTCTTCTCACATCAGTTTGCTAGAATATGGAACAGGTAAGTTATTTGCTAGCTTTCAGTTTGATTAAATTAGCTTTTAATTTTATGCTGAACTTTTGAAACTGAGAAATGTTTCATACATTTCCTTTATAAACATCAATACTGAAATAAATAAAAATGCATCTTAAACTTGAAATATTGTTTCATTCAGTCATATGAAGGAAATGTGCAACCTGGAATTCTTGCTACAACCCTTCATTTAATTTCCTTCTTTTTCAAGACCATCACATTATCCTTTTACAATTATTGCTGAAAAACCTGAAGGTGTGTTACCATGTGGCCTGCCAAAGGGTCTGAAAGGGCTTTTTAGTCTCTCAGCAAGAAAAAGATTCTCCATCTGTTGTCTATGTAGAAATGTTATACTTTTCTTTCTAAACAAAAACTTATTTTAAAGATGTTATCAGAGTCCAGAGAACAGCCTGAACACAGATATAGGTTAGGATATATAAACAAGCAGCTTTCAGAAACAGTGTTTTGCAGCTTTCCCTGTACCTGCAGATGCCTCTTGTGAATTTTGCTGTTGCCCTTGCTGGGAATGAGGCTGTGCTCAGATTTAGCTCAGGAATGTGGTACAAGCCACCAAGGTACAGCAGTGAGTGAGCACTTCCCTCTGGCAAACCTAAATGGTGAACGCAGTTTTGTTCATTTTGCTCATGTCTTTAATGCCTTCACGAAGTTTATCTGGCACTCGTGTCTAGCCTGCCATGGGGTGCAGATTCCAGAATGCAGATCCTCTGCAACACCCTCCAGAGTCCTTGCTCCACATGGAACTTGAGATAAAATGATGGTCTTAAGGATTTTTGGTCACTTTTGTCTCAGAGGAGACCAGGTTTTGAAGGCAGAGGGTTGAGCATAGAGATGTTTGAACACAGGAATGAGGAGCAGCTGGCTCCCTGGGACTTGTTCCAGGAAGAGGGACAACAGAGAAAACAGCAGAAGGAATGCAGGAAGTACCAAGGCTGGCATTGCTGGAGGAGTGAAGTGAGACAGGATCTGCAATTTTAGCCATTATACAATTCTGTGTGCCCTAATGCAAAGACAAGATTCAAACAGAGAGGAGCCAGTTAAGATACCTGAAGATCAGCAGAGGTGTCAGTGGCATCGCGGAGGATGGAAAGAGAGTCTCAGACCAGAGCAATGTTCTGTAGGTTTGTTTAGAACTGGTTTAAGGCAACCTAAGTAACTGTGTCTGTAAAATGGTGTGTTTGGAAGTGGAGCAACTCTCCCTTGAAGAAAAGACACCTCAGCAGGGGCAGAGCCAGGCTGACTTTCCTCCCTGGGTGGGGGGCAATATCCCTTGATACACTGGTCTCAGATTCTGCCTGTTCATTGTGACTTAACCTGTCTTTTCCAGGAATGAAACCACTTTCAGATCAGTTTAAACAAGGTGCAGATGATGCTGAACATTAGGAGACTGACAAAGAGCAAAGAAAACCCTTTATCTCCAAGTGTAAGAGAAGCCCAGTTCAAGAGAGTTGTTCTCCACAGGGTTTGGGAATAAATAAACCCCAGCTGTTTCACTGACCTTCCTGGACACTGATGCTTCCCTCCTCCGAATGCCACAAAGCTGTCCAAGAAAGCATTCTTCTCTAAATTTGCCTCTTTCCAACGATCCTGTGGGAAGAAACTTTTTTTTCCAAATCAGCCTTATATAAATAAAGCTTAACTTTATTTCTCCAGGCTAAAAATGACCTTGGACAGCTAATCCTCAATACAAAGTTGCACTAATGCCATTTTTTTTGCATTCAACCTGTTAGTATTAGAGTCTGGATCCAAAAGTCAACACTGAATCAGGGAAAGAAATGAAGGTCCCATTTGAAACACATTTAAGTGCCTTAAAATGCTGGCAAGGTTTTCAAAATTACCCCTAAAGCAGTTTTCCTATACCTCCCCATTTCCTAAATCCTGAATCTTGAGCTATTAAAATGCAACCTTCTCTTTTTAAATATATATACAAATGCAAATGTTCAACCAGTACTGAGGGCAGCCTCAGCCACAAAATTCTGTCATGACACACAAATAGCTCACGCACATCTTGTACAAAAAAAAATTCTAAGACACTCTACACAGACAAATGCAAAGTCTATGAGCTTTAACTGGTGCAAGCCAGTGTGTGAGAAATGAACGATTCTCAACAAAAAACAGCTTGTCTGTACCCAAAGGGATCCCTGCTCCATCCTAAGTTGCTTTGAGAGGAAAGGAACAACGCAAGGAGCAAGGCAATATGGGCTGAAGTTTTGGTGGGTGACACTGAGAGAAGCAAATCTCATGGTTGCTGGGTGACAAACTATACCAGCCTCCACAAACTCAGTGCTACTCTGCCAAGTAACACCCTGTCAAGCTTCTGGTGGTGAACTCCTCTGATGAAGCTGTCCCAGAGAAGACATAATCTTGCATTTATCTATTTTAGGGGTTTTTTTCAGCTAGGGCTGTTCAGAGCTTTCTGAGGAGGAAACCTGTCAGCATCAAAATCCAGTAAAGAAAGAAAAAAACCTCAGTGGTGATGAAGCGAGGTCATGCATTTGGAATGACAATGTCCAAGGGGTACTCACCTACTCCTCTTGAAAAAATGGGTGAATTTCTAAAAAACAAGCTAACTTGCTCTTTAGAAATAAAGTTACTAAAAAAATAAGCTGCTGCATCAGAGTTTCAGCTTCAGATTTCAAAGAAGCAGGAATTGTTAAAAGGGATTTCCAATCGGGAAGAGTTTGCTAGAAGGGAAGTTTTGTTTAAATTACTCCTTGATGTATTTCTATAAAAAAAGACAAACTGTTCTATATTGGATGGTGCTAAAAAGAGCAGTTATAACCCTGCCCACACAGCCACCTGCAATGGAATAATAATCAAGAAACTAGATTAACTACTGAATTAGCAGAGATAATACCTACCAGAAATCATCCAACAGGGAGAGGAGAGTACTTGGAATCACAGAATTGGTTAGGTTGGAAAAGACCTTTAGGATCATCAAGTCCAACATTAACCCAACACTGCCAATCCACCACTAAACCATGTCCCCAACTGCCACACCTACACATCTTCTAAATCTCTCCAGGCATGGTGACTCCACCACTTCCCTGGGCAGCCTGTTCGAATGCCCGAGCTCTTTCAGTGAAGAAGTTTTTCCTAATATCCAATCTAAAACTCCCCTGGCACGGTTTGAGGCTGGTTCCTCTCATCCTATCTGTTGTTACCTGGGAGAAAAGACTGACCCCCATCTGGCTGCAGCTTCCTTTCAGGGAGTTGTAGAGTGATAAGGTCAGGATCAAAGTGATATAAAGTAATACCATATTACCTGGAACGATACTGAATTTAAAAGTCTTGTTTATTCCTACAGGCGCTTCCTTTATGTGCACCTGTTCTCTGTATTCAAGGCCATTCTCCAGCCAAATTTAAGCAAGTTTGTTGATGTGCTTTTATTGTAAAATAAGTGAAGGAGAGAAAAGACAACAAAATATCCACACTAAGAGTGACAACTTACAGGTTTGAACATTTCTGGGTCAGGAAAATATTTTGGATTCCGGTGCAACCAATACGGTGACAACATCAGCATGTCACCTGCAGGGATGGTGAAATTCTGAAAAGGAGAAAAATCTCTAAGAAAATAGCTAAATGGGTTAAACTCACAAAACAGTCCCTCCTTGGTACTTCCATCAGCAGAAGGTCCTAAGAGAAGACAAGTGAAGGTGATTAAAGCCATGGTGGCCATATTACGTTTGAGGTTTTTTCTTGCTGTTGCTATTTTTTTCCATACAACCTACACAGCAGGGAAGGTGGAAAGATTAGTTGAATTCTAATTTGGTTTTTTTAGGTATCAAAAGATCAGAAACATTATTCTGTCTTTCCTGCTTCTTAATTTACCATGTGAGCTGGAGTTTTTTTCCTAAATATTTTGTTAAACACTTCCTTCAATGCAATGGAATTCAAAGAAAGCCTTATATGATAGTAGACATTAGTAATTTTATCAGTAATCTTAAACAGTCATGAGCACTGATTCCTTAAAAGTGTGGGTTCTTTCCCCAACATTTCTTTGCCAGATTCCTGAATGCTGACACCTCCCTTCTGAACGGTAGTGAAGGAGTCTTATCAGTTACTAAAATGTGGTCCCTTCTACCATACTTGTTGTGTCTGATTCCTATTTTACATACCATCAGTATTTCTAGTTCAATTCAACTCAATCTAAAATCAATTTAAAATTGAAGGCAAGACTGTGAGCCAGAGAATCCAAACCACTCATATATCAATGATGATGAATAAATCTATTAAAAAGAATATATATGTGAGGCTGGGGAATATCTCTCCCACTGTAATTTTATCCAGATCTATTGGGAGGACCCTTTCCAGACAAATCACACAGCATCCTTGGAGGGAAAAACCCACAACCAAGCCTGACCTTAATTCTAATTGGGTTTATGACTTTCTTGGTGATTGCACCTGGAGACCTCAGCCGTATTGCTTCCAAAGTGCACCATTTAATGAAAGGGATCTTCTTCAGGTCCTCCTCAGAAACTTCCAGTTTATCTTTACCTGTTACGGCATGAGAAAGAAGACTCCATGTAAAAATTAGATTTCATACTTGTTTTGATACAGGCTGACATTTCTTACCTTAGAACTGTGGGTGAAATACTTCAAGACTTCAAGGCATTGTTAACACCCAAAAATTGTCTTTATATTTCCAAGTAAATAAATGGACCCAAATCAGTAAAATTTAAGAAAAGCCACTGAAGATAATTCAGTAACTCTAAGGAAGGTGTAGATATGGTCTTGGCCAGAAGAGGCCAAACAAAGTCATGTTGGAAGTTAAAAGTCTTCAGAGTTTTTCTGTGCTTTCATAGGACACTGCATGGAAATCTCAGGGACTGTAGGCACCAAGACAAGAAGCCATGGCTGAGCTCTTGGGCTCTGTTAACATTAGCAAATGAAACAGGGCCAGGAGAAAGGCTTAAGCTCTGCTTCATTATTTACTTTATTGGTTAATTACTGACATATTTCTTGATACACTTTTGACCCATGTCAACAAAGAGTCTTCCATGAAAGTCTAAGCTGTGGTTCAGGAGACTGCATATGGGAATGACTACTCCCAGTAGGTGACTGCTTTTTGAGGGAAAGAGATTAGTCATGGGGAGTGAAGCATGCTGGAAAAAATTGCCTCTGATGACAGAAAAGACAACAGTTCCTGGCCTGTTTTTACCATGAATAGTTGTAATTCTGGTGAACAGCACACAATGAAAAGCACCTGAACGAAAAGACCTCATCTGACCCTACTGTAGGTGCCTGGAAAAAGCACAAGATTAGGTAATACAGATCTAAGTTTAAATGATAGGAATGAAGAAGCAAACACATACTGTTTTATTCCTACCTTCTTTCTGCTAACATCAAAGGTGGTTTTGCTTAAAAATACATCTTGAGAATATCCTGAGTAAAGACCTAAGAGCTGGACTCTATGTCATCTGTAGCACCCTTAGCAGGAACAGTTACGTTCCCAGCCACTGACCAAGTGAGCCCTGTGCTGGGCCAACACAGGATAAATAATTTCCAGCTTCCAGAAGGACACAATCAGATTTATTACCTGCTTTGCCAAAAACAGAAGCCAAGTCTTCCATGACTTTCTTGTAAATGGCAGGATTAGACAGTATGAAAGCAAGGGTCCAAAATGCAACCTGAACAGAGATGGAAATCCTTGAATTTAGGGATATGGAACAGAATGACAATATCTTTTTAGCAAATCACAGAGGCAGGTAAAAACATTTCCACTTTTTTTGTATGTGCCTGTTGTAGATGGGATGCACAGGGAACTGTGCTTCCTGGGTAAATCCATATCTAAGGGCTCAGCTCCTGGGAGATTATGTCTAGTCATCTGCTGTGTACTTATCTTTAGTGAACATTATATAGCTTTGGCCTTGAGCTTTGAAACACAGAATCCTTTATTTTCAAATAACTAGGTGTTAAATTAACTACTAAATCATTGTGCATGATTCGTTTTAGCTGCAGGAATGAAAAAAATTAATTCATACTAGTATTAGGAGAAATGAGGTTAAATAATTTACAGGGCATTGTCATAGTGAGTCACACTAAAATGGGCAGGAAATGTTTTAATTAACAGCAAAACAAGGAGTAGTATATCCCCTTTAGAAATAATTTGCTAACTGATTATGCAATGAAGTTGAAAATCAAGAAATTTAGGAAAGGAGAAAATCCTCTTAAGTAGGATGAAACCAGAAGGACTGGCAGCAGTGCCAGGAGTCTCTCTCCTCTTGCTGAGCTAGCGGGAGGTGCAGCCTGCACACAGATCTGGTCATGGGCCATCTGTGCTGGTGAGGGATGAAACTCTGACTGTTATTTCCCAAACAGACCGACGTGGATGCAGCCCTCCTTCTGCAAAACAAATCTGGTATCTTAGCTTTCCTGTACAGCACTTGGACACTGTGGCTTCACTCCATGAGCTAAGAAGGGATAACTGAATTGTTTCAGATAAAAGGGTTTAAAGTGCTTGTAAAAAATGCCCTTGGAAGGTGAAAGGCCTTTTCTTTCGTCATTCCATTCCCCAGAACAGTGGTTGTGACTATTCTGAGAAACAGAAAAATATCTGTATGTCTATTTACAGCTGAATATTACAGAAGTAAGTGTTGTGGAAGGAATGTCAGTTATCCTGATAACAGACAGCAGGCTATGCCTCTCACTTATGCCAACACGTGAATCCACAGAAACTTTACTGAAATGGATGAATTTCCCTTAGGCTAAACTGCAGTTATATCCAATCTCCAAAAAACATAGATATATCCATTACGGGGACGTACAAAAATAACTCACTATCATGTTTTTCTAAATCACATCTGTAATGGACACAACTGTGCTGCAAAGAGCTTAGTAGTCATGGTAAATAAAGGATGTTTTTGCTGCTATGGATTTTTCATCTGAGAAATTCCTATAAATGTCTTTGGTCAGCCTAAGCTGTGTTAGATATATTGGGCTTGTTAGCATATTTATATCAGTATCATTAATCCAGCAAATCCTTTTCTAACATGGACAAAACTTAATGGCTCTAGAATCAAACTATTCTTTTCTTCCACTGGCGTTTGTACAGCAGATCCCCAAAAATGAAAGAGAAATTCACTCAAGGATTTACACATGGATGAAGTTACTCTATATTATGGTTTTGATATTCTTTACAATTGGTAACCACCAGGGTATCTGAAATAGTCTTTTCTATAATACAGCCACAGTGTTTCGAAACAGAGTTAAATGCTCTTCACAGCTTAAGACTGTGATCTTAATAGCTGTGAGGCTTATGTTCCTGAAATGTTATGATAGGGGACAACATCATTTAGGAAAAATACAAGAAGAGCTTTTCTTGTCATTGCTTCTGTGACATTGCAGCCTGGGTATATTTGTAGTGATGCATGTGGGCGTGATAATCCCTTCTTTGGAATCCATGCAGTGTGTGTGTGACCTCTGCTTCAAAGCCTTTCCTTCCCAAATAGAGGCTTTGGAACAGGAGAGAGAGGTGTTTCTGTAGCTGATGTACTTACAGGGACAGCATTTGCTTGGGCAGCCCAGAGCATCAGGAGACCATAATTGGGAGCTAGATGTTTTCCTTGCAAATTATCCAGGAGATGTTGTAGAAGTGTCTGTTAAAAATAAAAGATAATAATCTGTGTTTCCAAAAATATATTAAAATGAAGTTTGGGGTGGGGCTTACTAGAATTCAAGGACTAATTTCTCAGAGAAGTAATGTTAGTTATGGCTTTTTTGGAAGGCACAATGTAGAAAAGACAGCCATTAAGAGAAAATAAGACTCACTAATATAGGCAGAGGACCAGGAGAATTCAGGGCACCACGTGAATCCCTCCTGAGTACTTTCACTGCTCTCCATTTCCTTAAAATTTTATGGGATTGGGTTCCCTCACTCCCCATTGCTGCTCATATGTGGAAGAAAGAAAAAAAAGAAATCTCTGCTCCAATCCCTGCTCTACACCTCTGCTTTAAAGAACCTGAAAATGGGAATGAGCCACTTGAATGAATGGAAATGAAGAAAATGTTCTCTGTTCGTGCCAAAAGGGTGCTTGTTATTAAGAGATGGTCTACTACATCAGCAAACTCCCTAGTTTCAGGCACTCTGTTGGTGACCTAAGCAGTGACTTCAATGGGTTGATATTCTTTGAAACTATAGCAACTGTGTAATGTTCTAGGATCAGCTTTTGTTTATATTATTTCCTTAAATGCAGGGCAACCATGCACTTGAGGCAAAGTTTCCTGCCTACTTTTCAGAGGGGAAAAGGGCAACCTTGAATAAAAAATGGCTGATCTTTTTTCCAAATGCCCACTTGATCTAAGACAACGAGTTTGTGCCTCCTACTTCCTGCACCTTCTTACCTCCCACCAGCTCCTCCAGCCTTCTCTTTCTTTCTGCAAATCTGGTTTATTTTATTAAAGAAATTGTGGTATGTAAAGCTTTTAAAGTCTAAATAAAAACTGTTTTGTTTAGTGATCTGTTCTACAACCATTTGGTAGATCAAAATTCCCAGGCCAGTCTGCCATCATGTTTGTCAGCCCTATCGGCAGAATTCCTGCCAGAGCTGAGGAGAATAACCAGGGTAACAACTTATCTCAGCTTTGACACAATCAATATTTAGGGTACTTGGCTCCCAATCCAGAAATCTGCTATTTTCTGCCAGTCTGGCTGTTGAAGGATCTGCTCACTCTACACCAGGGTTTATAAATAGCACATGTAAGGTTCTGAAGTTTCACAGCATGGTGCCCTCAGAGAAACAACTGAAGGGTCTTTCTCTCACCTCTTTCAACTGCTCACTGCAGTGTGATACTGGAGGCTGGGGATGGGTCATAGCTCTGAACCCTTGCCTTAAAATTCCCCAGGGGAAGATGTTAATTCTCAGAATTGCTTGAAATAAACTAAATGGAGGAACAGGAGTCAAAGTTATGGGTCTGTCCTACTGCAGGTGACAGCAATACTGGCACATTTTGGTATAGCTATAAAAGCTGGCATATTTGACTTATTTCTTCCAGTACTGAAGTAATTCCTGCCCTCCATCACTTCAGTCAGAATATGCAACAAAGTAATCTCATTTCTTAGCCTCGGATGTTTACCTTGGATGCAGTCTCTGAAGGGTTGGTCCTTTCAGCATCCAACACTACTTTCTCAAATAATTTTAGAAGCCACTTTTTGGATTTGGACCAGTTCCTGTAAAGAAAAGCAACAAACAAGAAGTACTTAACTGAGGCAGCACAAACCAACATTTCCTTTTCCATGAGAAGCTCTCCCTGGGTCATTTTCCAAAAGCCCGTGGACAGCAGTCAGCTGATGAACAGCTAAGTGTCAGTCTGACTGACAAAAGTGATGACGGGCATGAGGAACAGCACATCCAAGGCCTTCCTCTTGCCCAGACCTCCTCTTGCAGCCATGACCTGGGACTGCAACACTCCTACATTTTCATACCTTTTTATTACAGGTTTTCATTGTGGATTTGGACAGACTGCTTAGGCCAATCTTTTCAAGAATGATCCTCTTGAAGAAAATCAAGGCCATTTTTAGAGCATCCTCAATTCTTTCTGAAGGTATTTTGAGGTGCTAAAGGTGCGATGATGGCCACGAGAGCACTGACAGGGTCTGGAAGCAACTCCTCAGGGTTTGCTTGTCTCTACCCAAGGTCAATTCTGTGACAGTGCAGCCATGTAACCTGGGATTGGTGTGCTGGGAAAGCAGCTGAGGTGTGGAAAAGAGCAGAGAGACACCTCATTGGAGGCCCCCTGAGCTTGGGACTCATATTTAGGCTCAGGCCTTTGCCCTTTACCCCATCCTGCTGCTCCCTGACAGGTCCAAGCTGGGCCCTGCTCACCTAAGCCAGGTTGTTTCTGCTCTATGCCAGGAAAATGCACAAGACAAGGTCAGAACTTTTTTGAAGCATTTAGCTAAAAGCCTGCTTCACCTAAGGGCACACCATCAATAAAGGCTGGGCATCATCCTCCAGAGAAAATGTCTCCCACGGTTGATACTGCAGCAAGATAAATGCCTGTAGGGGGTACATCACCTCTGCCCCTTTACCTCAGGAAGCACTCGGGCATCTGAGACGCGTACTCGAAGTCCTCATCGTACTTCTGAAAATGCTCTTCAAACTCCTTGATTTCACTCTGACTGGTTGGGCAGATGCCTTTCCCAAACAGGGTGTTCACCACTGCTGGATACATGACATACCTGCAAGGACAAGATGCCTATGACTTAGGGGCCCACAGGATAGCTGTTGCAGCAGTTTTAGACCAGGATGCAGCATGTTGGATTGCCAGCACTGGAAGCTGTAGGACTCAAGGGTCACACCAGTAGGGAAGGGCTGGCACAAGGCTCACACCTCACCCACACCCTTATTTCAGATTTCAAGCAGAGGCAGGAGATACACAGACCTCAGGCTGGTCTTCTGCACATGGCTGAACTTCACCAGTTAGGGTTTGGTCACTTGAACAGGAGCAGAAGGGCTCTGGCCACCGAGGTCCCCATCTCCCCATTAACCACCCCTCTCATTTCAGGTCGACTCACATGAACCTTCTAGGCACTGCACAAACCCCTCTGGACCAAACATCCGGAAACATCCTTCCTCCGGCTGCAGCTTTCCTGGACAGATGACCTTTTTTTGGTTTCTTTTCATCTCATTCTTTCCCTGCTTGCTCCTCTGTTATCCTGCAAACTCTGAGCTCCTTCCTCAGACCCTTTTTCTGTACTCCAAGAAAATCTTGTGCAGCCTTTGCTGTATCCCAGCTGCTGCTAAATGAGTATTTCAGGGAATAGTGCTCACTTTTCCGATTTTCTGATAATAAGGAAGAGGGGGCCATCTGGTGGCTCTATGGATTTCGTTTCGAGGCAGCTAAACAATTACTCAGAATGTCGCATTCCAATACTTTTACTCTGCCTTCTTTAGCAAAGCAGAACAGATCACCTCCTACCATCTTTCAAAGCCCCTCTCCCCCACATTTTCCCCCAGTTAATCCAAACTGCAGTAACTGCAGTGAGAGGTGCCGAGTGGTTTAACTGCACTAACAGCTGTATCTTACTGTATAACGCAGAAAAAGGCAGCAAAAGACAATCTGAATGTGAGGTGTTAGAAACAGGTCCAAACCAAAGGCAGTATCTGCCCCCATCCCTGGGAGTCTTCAAGGCCAGGCTGGATGGGGCTCTGAGCAATGTGCTCTAGTGGAAGGGATGGAATGAGATGGTCTTTAAGGTCCCTTCCAACCCAAACCATTCTGTGATTCTGTGAATATTCAACTTGTAATACAGATGGACAGACAAGATATAGGTGTTGTCCCAGATAATCAGGAAAAAGGAGTTAAAAGCTTTGTTGCTGTCACATGAAACAAAAATTTTTTTATATTAAGTTCTTGCAGCCAAGTCAGTTGCAGAGGTCTTAGTTAAGCTTCAAGGGAGGCTTGGCTCGAACAGGAAGGGTTTTCAACCTGTCGAAGATGAAGCATTTTGTCTCTTCCTAAGTTCTTTATAAACAAATGAAGTTTTTCTCCCATCTTTTGGGAAACAGCGTTTGTTGGAAGATGCTGTGTTTTCTTTTTTCTTCCAAAAAGGCAATTCAGATGCTTCTCCTAACTGGGAGAAACACCCTTACATGAAACCCTGTCGACTCTGGGAGCCACCTGAAACCATGCGTCTGTGATGAGCATCCTGACAAAACTTTTTTAAGACTTGAGTCCTGAGCTCCAGCTGCTTTACAGAAACATTTCTCTCCCATGTAGGACACCCCTGATTTAGAGGTGAGCTGCAAAACTCCCTTACCTTACCAGGTCATTAAGGTCGCCTGTGCCCTCTGTGCCCAGGTGAGCCATGTGCTCATGGAGCTCCTCACACAAAGTGCCCGAGAACATGTGCAGATTAGAGGGACTCATTTTCCCCTTCATCATGCTGTAGAGGTTACCATGGTTCTGATAAAATGCTTCTGCAGGGACAGAGACTAAATACAAAACAAAACAGAAACATTCTGGAAAGTAGATTTTCACTGAAAGATAGAGTAAACATTTTAACACATAACTTTTGACTCTAATTTAAATGCCTTAACCCTCATTTTCCTAAAGTGAAATTCCCTGGAAGCTTCCTTGTAACCATGTAAAGATTTTGGTAATGCCGCTGCTTCCCCCAGTCTGTGTAACGTCTTCCTGCCTCATGAAGCTTCAATGCCATAATCAACAATCCAGAGATTTCCCCCCAGTGGAATGTACAGAGATGTGCAGGCGTGCCACAAAACTGAATGAAGTGAAAAATAATTTATCCCAAGAAAAAACCAGTTTGTGTCTCCATGCTATAGTAGGACATCCTCATAAACACGTCATCCTTTTCTAATGACTCCTGGACTACAGGCTAACAAATAATTACTGGTGCAAGCTGATTCTCCAAGGAAGTGATAGGACGACCTACTATTGCTCCAAACGAGGTACATGCAGGTGAGATGTCCAGCCACAGAAAAGGAGCTGATCTCAAACTGGGGTTGCTTGATGGTAAAAATAATAACAGTCCCTGGATCAGAAACTTCTGATTCCTTGAGACTGAATCCAAATCCCTTGGCTGGCTTGCAGAGCTGGATCCTTATGGAGAAATTGAATTTCACCTTCATTTCATAACATGGTCATGGATTAAAACAAACATTTAAGGCATGATCAAAAAGCCAATGGGCTTTTGGTTGGGATTTAATGTTCCTGGGTAACTAGATTTGGTTTCCTTTAAAAAAGAGACAGGTCTCAGTTACCTGCATTCGTGACAGCTTGTTGTACTGCCTGTTCAAAATTTAAGTCTTCAGATTTAAAAAATGCTTCAGTTCCTTCTTCCTCAGTCACAAAAGTGAACCGTTTTCCCAGAGCGAATATTGTGAACACAGGTCCGTGCTGGAACAAACAAAGATTTCCTGTCAGTGCACTGTTAAAACATTCTGCAGGAGCCCCAGCATGACTTCAGTGCTGCTGACAGGTCAGGAGGGAGGACCCAGTCATTCCTGCTCTCTGCACACCTTGGCCCAGAACTGCAAAAAGATGAACACGAATCAGACCAAAATTTGCAGACTTATGAACCAGAAGGGAATGTGATAGGTGCCTGCCTGACCTCTTGCAGAGTAGAAGAGATTCCTTCTCTCAGATTAACACTTTATATTTGAATTACATTGCAGTTCAAACAATACAACCTACGTGGATTTAGAAAACCCAAGGGATGGATTACCTACTGCATCCCTTGGCTGCCACAGCAAAATACCAATATCGTAAAAATCCATAATCCTACCTATTTCAGTCTACATTGTTTTAGCAAAAACTCCACCCTCCTGCATATTTTTAATATTTCAGGTTTCCTTTCCTTTCCTGTCCTTTCCTTTCCTGTCCTTTCTCCTAATACCAATGATTACTTTCTTGTACAGATGTTGAAAGATTAATATCAAAATAGCTAACAAGCTTTGAGCAGAACAGGTTGACTGACATTCAGGGAAGGTTTTTGATGCCATAAATCATTCTTTCATCTTCCCTTCATCTAATATCCTAGAAACTCTTGAAACTTTCAGCAATAGGCATTCAATTCTGAGTTCCTACATTATTACAGTGATCCCTAATATTTGTAAATACTCGAAACTAGAAAACAAATGTGCAATATCTACTGTCTGTTAGATGTAGACATAAAAAGATCGTTCTACCTTGCTCACATTGTTTATGCCATTGACTTTAGCCATTTTTTTTTTTTTTGCTGTCTGTGTCTGTAGTGTAAATCCTGCTTCATCAAAAGCTCTTTGAAGCCAAGGAAAAGATTCCTCTTGGCATCAGCTGAATTTTGATTGTGTCCTTCAACTGCAAATTATTAAAGAAAGAATGACTGTTCAAACTCTCTGGGTGATAATAAATAAAATATTGTTTTAATAACAAGTGTTCAAGGACAGGCTGGATGAGGCTTTGAGCACCTGTCCAGTCCAGTGGAATTTGTCCCTGTCCATGGCAGGAGGTGGAACAAGATGAGCGTTAAGGTCCCTTCCAACACAAACCAATCTGTGATTCTATGACTCTATAACAGTTAAATTTCTAAGATTACTTTTTGATATCCATGTCCTCATCATCAGTCTGGATAAAAATCAGTGAATTTGTACCGTGCTTGTTTTTAAATCAGTTTTTTAAATTTTTAAATTAACGTTAGAATGTACTTAAACTGATTTTAAAATTAAATTTGAACTAATAGCAACCTGCAATAATACTTAATTATTCAATTAAGGTCGCACTCAATTAAAGATTGGAACACTTTATTTTAGGTGATTACATGTGAGCAAGATGTCTGAGCTCCTATAATAGACAACAGAAATCAAGTCTGTGCAGTCAAGGGATCCTAAAAACCAATTCACCAGACCAGCTCCTGCACAGCTGTTTCTGGAGGGAGCTGAACTGCCCTGGGACTCTGGTGACAGCACTGACTACCTGTCCAGTGGCCATCTGGGTAACCTGCAAACGCCCACACAAACAATCTGGGTTTGAATCTCATCCAACTTCCTGCAATCAATTTAGAATCATTAAAATCAGACCAATACTAAACAAAACTGAAGTAAGAAAGCTCCATAGATGGCCTCCTCCAGAACAAGTCAGCTTCACTGAGCAACACAGTGACGGCAGATATTCAAAGACAAATCTTTCAGAAAGCAGAATTTTGTGTCCAAATAAATATGACATTTGATAAACACAACACAAAATTAAACTACTAAAAAAGGTTTGAGAATCAAACTAATAAAGGCAATTTGCTACCCCCAATAATAAAGACTTTTCCAAACATGCCAGATGCAGGAAGTCTCCCAGTGTGGTGCTGAGCCTGATAAATAATCAAGGTGGAAGGAAACCATGTGGGGAAGGAATCTGAGTTAGGGATTACATCAGTGTAAGACAAGTCCCACCCTGGAGCCTTTCACTGAAAGTGATGGACTGACATCTTGTTTTGAAGGAAGAATTGAACTGAATAGACTTGAACAAGTTCTAGGTAAAACAGTGATAAATATTTCAATTCAGAACTCTCAAGGAATTAAAATAAGAAGTTGCAGAACTCCCTACTGTGACCAGTTAAATCACCCTCAGCAACAGGAGGATGAACAGGCAAGCATGGTACCAGAAGGACCTGGGAAGCCTCAAAGAGTCAATTTAGTACTCAAAAAATTATAGTAAGTGTTATTAAAGATTGGGATTAATAGTGGATAAATAGGATGTACTGAAAAGGAGCCCAGTACAGCTTTTAGGGAGACATAAGGTTGTGTAGCATTAGAAGTTTTCCTAATTTATTCCTTGGAAGAAGAACTAAAAGTTTACTCATGATCTGGAGTCATTTGAGAGTCTAAACAATGAGAAGACCTAGAAATATCACAGAAGAAGGCTCAGAATAATGATACTCTGAAATGACTCCAAGATCTATTATGCAAGTGCAAATAAATGGCTTTAAACTGAAAGCAAGTAGGTTTGCATTAGATATTAGGGAGAAATTCTCTACTGTGAGAATGGTAAGGCCCTGGCACAGGTTTCCCAGAGAAGCTGTGGCTGCCCCATCCCTGGAATTGTTCAAGACCAGGTTGGATGTGGCTCTGAGCAACCTGGTCTAGTGGAAGGTGTCCCTGTCATGGCACAGGGGTTGGAATGAGATGATTTTTAAAGTTCCTTCCAAACCAAACCATTCCATGATAATTAATCTGGAGCTCTTATCTTGCTAGGAAGGGAGAGGAAAAAGGACAACAAACTTCTAAACCCATCCTGTGCCTGCATCTTCAATTTAATTTGTGTTTCTGCCCATTCTATCTCAGCAGGATATTCTGAGCTAGTCAAAGTCAAAGAGATGCACAACATGCATGAATATTTCAATAAAAAGAGATTAAGTGGACTCAGATCCCAGGAAAAGAGGAAAAGATAACCATTATTCTCAGTTTCTCATAATGTAAAAGCTAATGAGCTTGAGATTAGGAGTTAGATGGCTTTAAACCAGACAGAATACTTTATTCATATGGGTCATGATTAAATTATAGACTGACTTCTGTGGGTTGCTGTGAAGCCAAAATTATACACAGGGTAACAAAAGAGATTAGGTCAAATCATATGGATGCAAATTCCAGCCTAGCAAATCCCTAAATTGGGAGCTGGGAAGAAAAAGCAGGAGGCTGCTTTCATACTCTCACCTGGGTGTGGCCCCTACACCCTGTTTACTGAGCATCTCCTAATAGCTGCTGTCCCAGGCAGACACCTGAATAACCAGACTGTTCATGTGTCAAAATGCATAACTATATTGATGTTACACTGCAATAAAATCAGCTCCTGGAACAAGCTGTGGGGCAGTTCTGCACTTGTGTTATGGGCAGGTACCAATGGAGTGCAGGCTCTGCTGCCAGCATTGCACCCCAAGTCACTGCTCTGAAACAGCTTTTAAGAAGACCTCACAACATACAGAGATACAGAAAGCAAAATAAAAATCCTCTTAGTATTTACTGCTTTCACTCATGAAAGCTAATTTTTTCCCAAAGATTGGGAAACACTTCAGTGCCACAGTGAGAGACAGATTCGAGCCTAAGTAACACTCCAGAGAAATAAAAACTTCAGAAGGATGTTTTCCAAAATCCCAAAGGAAATCAGGGAAGCAGCCATTTTCCCCAGGGACACTGACAGGGGAGCAACCACTCTCAGCTGAGACAGCTGCAGTTGTACCAAGAGTCCTGCTGGGAGTGGGGAGCACTGGGTGGGTTTCCTCTCCCTTGACTGCAGACACACACACAGGGTCAATGCCATGTCCCCTCTCCAGCTCAGGGACTGCAGCATTTTGGTCTTCTACGCCTGGGACCAGCTGCAGACCTTTAGTGACTCAGCTGTGGACACTGACTATGAAAATGCTCTACCAGAAGCCTTCTTCAGCCTGTTCACCTCCACACACCCCTTGCAGTGTAACCCAGTGAGCCCTCCCTCGCCCAGCCACACACAGACAGTAAGGCCAAGAGCCCTGGGACACAGCACCTTATCCCAAATCAACACTCTGAGAGGGATGTATGGATCCCACAGGTCCCTACAACAGTGCAGAACAATCTCGTGGGTTTAACTAAACTTCTCCTGTTTGCTTAATTAGCAAACTGATGAGAAGAATTTGAAATTCCTTACTAACTCTTACCATGTTTGCCAGGCAAAGTGGGGAGCCACATCCTTTAAACCCCTCATTAAGCAGCTCTCCCTGTATTTTATGTTGCATGGTGGCTCTGGTTATTCTCCCTGCCCATCCCAGCCTGCCTGCAAAACTTCTTTCACCAGGCAGCTTTAGGAGGAAGAGGTGGTATCTTTTATTAGACCAGCGATTAAATATTTTATTAGAGCAGGGAACTTTCTTTTCTTAGTCCCAGTGATGACACAAGGGGGAAAGGAGACAATTCTTCCAGCCCACGTATTCTTCCGTAGGAGGAAAATAGAAGCAGCAAACTCCAAGCAAAGGGCAGGTTGGAAGTAGTGGAACTTTACTGTGTTACTCCAGAACTTGAGAGAAAAAGCAGTGAAGGATAGACACAAAAGGAATTAAGAAAGAAAGTAATTAAGAAAGAAAGAAAATAAGAAAGAGATGAGTGTCACTTTGACAGTCTGAAGGATTAATCCAGGAGAAGAATCTTCTCATTTTAAGAGTCTCCCCTGAAGGTAATGACCCTACAGAGATTAAGAGGTTTCACACTGCCTAAAGCCTGTTTCTGCAACACCTTTTACAAGGGCAGCTTGCTCATACTAAGGACATTTAACCCTATTCTGGCAGTATTAAGGAGCCTGGAATTATTGCAGATGTATTTTGCAAGCCCTGTAGCGCCTGTTAATGACCCCTTTGGCAGCAGCACGTGTTTTGTTTGGCTGTACTCTGCAGCAGTGCCTACTCTTTTAAAAGGGAGCAGGCAGGAAAAGGCTTATTTTTCCTGGCCTCAGCTCAGCGTGCCAGTGTGGGAGGTGGGAAGGGAGGGAGACTTTCAGTGCCTGAGGGGAGTTTAAGGAGAGTGGCCCTCCTCAGGGACAGGGAGACTGTCAAGTGATGGTGCTGCAGGCAGCCAGTCAACCTGGGAGGCATGGATGGAGACATCCCTCTTGGCCAGGGTTACCACAGGGAGAGGTCACAAGGACACTGAGCTGCTGGACCAGAAGTCAAAGTAAAGGTCCTACCAGCAAACACACAGTAAAGGGAGAGATGTAAGAAAGCCTTCTCTTCCTTGAGTTTTCTCCCATTGAAAATGTTTCTTGTTCTAGCTTCTGTCCCAACAAAACCAGAGGTTTATAAAGTCCTTCAGGAGCTTCTGGTGTGTGCAGATGTGTCAGCAGCTGCCACAGCAACAACCTGGAGTCTACATGGTCTCCAGGCAAATGAACACCAAAATTAATTAACCCAGAGACACTGAATGTGCATTTGTACCCCAATACCAGTATGTAAATGCTTTGCTCATTCCATTTGTGAATGAATGCCAAAAAAGGACTCTTCTGCCAGGTTTGTTTTAAAATTTCATCCAAGAATTTTGTTAAAAGTTTCTTGGGGAAAAAAGGCAACTAAAGTCATGGTAAAACAGCTGTCCCCAAAACAGACTGCACTGTAAAGGACAGTTTGTCAGGCTGCTTTAATCTGGCTGCCATCAGGGTGTGTTTGCAATAGACAAGGAGGTTCCCTAACAGCCTAGCATCAGAATCGTCAAAGAAATATTATGACTGGATTTTTTAAGTCAGGCTTGGCCTGTTTATTTAAAGGATTATATAGCACGGTTTCTGAAATAGTAGAAGAATCGACAGAAATGAGTTTTCTTCCAGTCCTACATTTCAGACCTAAGATGAACAAACAAATAACAGAAGATGGTATGCACAGACAAAAGATACAGGAAAGACATAGTAATATAAAATTAAAACCGGCCTGTCAAGCACAGAGAAGCCAAGAAACTCCAGATTATACCTATGAGCTTACACCATGATGCACCCAATGTGCTTTAATACAAGGCTGACAGCTCTTGCTGTTCTCAAAGATCAGATTTAATCCTCTGCTTGAAGTTATAACAATATAAAAAGAAATACAAATATTAAAGTCTAGCACTTCAAAACAAGAAAGCAAACTTTAAATGTCCAGTATTTATTGATGTAGAGTTTTTTTCAAATTTCAGGATGTAACAATGGTTTCATTTTTAGTTAGTTTTTGCAAGTAGTGGGCTGTGTGATCCTTCAGTATGGAACACTCAAGGCTGACTACATTGTAGTCAGGTGATATAATCCCTGAATGAAAGTGGGAAACTGGGGTTTATGTCAGTTATTATTAGCTGTCCAGAAATCAGGCATCTTACCTAAATTAATAATTTGATCTTTTTCTATCCAACGGACACAGAAAAATAAATTTAAGTCCAGGGGGTAAATCTCGACCCTCATGTTTGGTTAAGTTTTTTTAGGATGGAAAACTTCGTCTGACAAACATGTTTGTGTCTCTCGTGAATGCTGAGGGACACCAGCTGGTACTCAAAAATCTCACCTAACTTTAGGCATGCAAACAAGTAGTTCCTTGGTCTCAGCACTTGGCACAGAGCTTTCCACATTGTCTGAAACCAAGATTAACACACAGCCAGACTGCAAAGGCAAAACGGCAGAGGACGATCCACAGCACAGAGATCGTGCCTGGATCAGACCCACAGCTCAGCAAAGCTGGTGGTACTAAGCCAATTCTTCACCACTTAAATGCTCCTGACGTTATAAAACGTGACAGGAAAGGGCAAAACTGAACGCAGAAGTTTCTGGTTGCCTTTCCCCTTGCAGGCAGCCACCCTGAGCACGCACCCACGAGCAGGCACGGCAGCACACGCATTACCTTGTTTCTGGCTTGCTCTATAAACTCCAGAGGAGCTTTCCCGAACTGAAACGCAGCTCCAAACCAAGGGATCCAGCTCCTGATGCAAGGAGGGGAGCTCGGGTTTCTCAGCTGAAACAAAAGAGCCTTGACAATGAGGAGTCCGAGGAGCGCTGCCAAGAGCAGAGCGAAATCCATTTTGCCTCTTGGCCGCCTGTCCCAGCCCCAGCAGCTGCTCCGCCTGCCGGAGCCCCGGCATGGCCGCGCTGGCCGGGCTCCGAGTTCAGCGACAGGGGCCTGCCTCTCTGCTCGGCCCTGCCAGCCGAGCACTGCCACGGGGACAACATGTCAAAAGCACTGAGCAGCACAGGGCACAAGCCTTTGTTCTGGAAAAGGCAGAGCCAATTCTGCTCTGTTCTGGGATGAGGACCAACTGCTGCTTGCAAAACTTAGATGTTGCTGGGGCCAAATCCTTGGACTTTGCACCAGTTGCTGGAAGGCCAGCTGGGCAGCCAGGGACATGGCCAGGGACACTGGCAAAGCAGTGCAGAGCTTTCTTCGATTTAAAAAAAAAAAAAAAAGGGGGGGGGGGGTTCAGTATTGAGTTTACAAAGCAGAGAGCCAGTGATTTGCAGACATTTAGCTTTCAGCCAGTCAGATGGCAAGAAACTTCTGCAGGCATCACCTGAAGCAGAAACCTTACAAAAGGTATCTCTCACCTGAGATACCTCATTAAAGGCTAGATATGTGTCCAGTGTCTGAGGAGCAGAGAAACACTTCCGAGGTTGAACTGACAATTCAAAACCTACTGATCACCTCTATTATATCAGTGCCATGTCAGAAGACAAGGTTTCAGAGAGGTCACATTAGTTTCTTTGCACGTGTGAAAGTGGCACACCAAAATTACTTACAGAGTACATTAAGTATAAAAAACCCCCAGGAAGTGCTGCCAGAGCCTACCCCCGCACACCCTCAGCAGGTTTGAAGAGAACACAAAACCAGGAGTGGCTGACAGACCAGATGAGTGTGCTGCCACTCAGGGGGACCTCAACAGGCTGGAAAATGGGCAGACAGGGACTTACTTAAAATCATAGAATAACAGCTTGGAAAGGACCTCAAGGATCCCCTGGTCCAGCTTTTCCTGGCAAAAAAAAAAAAAGTGACTTCATGAAGTTCAGCAAAGGGAAGTGCCAAGTTCTGCCCCTGGGTAGGAACAACACCATGCACCAGTACAGGCTGAGGGGGCACCTGGGTGGACAGGAACTTCGCAGATGTGGGGTCCTGGTGGACACCATGTTGAACAAAAGTCAGAGATGTACCTCTACATTCAAGAGCACCCTGGACTGCATCAGGGAAAGTGCTGCCAGCAGACTGAGGGAGGTGATCCTCTGCCAAGAGTGAAGTGCCAAAAAGGGGCTGGAGCATCTGTCATTTGGGGAGAGGCTGAGGCAGCTGGGACAGCTCAGTCTGGAGAAGAGAAGGCTCAGGGGGATCTTCTCTTCTTGCAGACCTGAAGGGAGAGTGCGAAGAGGATGGAGCCAGGCTCTTTCAGGGGTGCCCAGTGAAGGAGCAAGAGGCACTGGGCATAAACAAATACGGATACAAATACAGTTTAACCCCCTTCCTATACAGGAATAGGTGCACAAACAGGAACCTTTGTACCTGTGCAGACAGGCAGTACAGTAAAAGTAGCACAGCAGAAATACACCTGATAGTAGGAGGTTAAGAGCTGTGAAAAACAAGTGTATGTCCTTCCTTAAAGAGTCATGCTGAAATACCTTGGGATGTTACATGTTGGTCGTAGGTGCAGAAGAACAAGCCCACATACGTCAACTGTGACAAATAGGGTGTTGATCTGCATTTTGCAAACTGTCTGGAACAAAGAGATAAATCACTGTTAACCGTCATATTACTGCACTTCCATGCTTAGCTGTCATAGCTCTTTAAATGTTTATTTCCTGGTTTTATTTTATCCATTAAATTATTTCTCTTCCTATAAAGGGGTAAAGTGATAAAAGAGCTAAAGACCCTGTAATATTGGAGTATATTTTCATTATATGCATGGTATATTTTCATTAACTCACTGAGTAATGAGTTTAAAGTGATCTACGTACACAAGTAAGACAAGCCCTCAAGCTTCTGTGAAGACATTCATTAAAGGCTTTTGTGTTTGTTTTGGCCTATTTTTTGTTTGGTTTTGTTTAGCTTGTGCTTTTAGGGCGTGATTTGGTGAAGGACACGAGATGCAAGGCACTGTTGTGAGGAGGACACAACCACTACAATGGTGGAACAGTCACTGCCAAGCTTTCCTCAGGCTGGGTCCTAGTCTTGGGCAGTGTGTTAATGGTCTTTCCAAATGAACTAACACAGAAGCACAGGTGAGGGCACTGGGCAGTCTGGCTGCCTTTCTCCAGTAGCACACAGCTGTCCCAGACCCGCTGCTCCACTTCCAGCCCAGAGCATGTCCACACTCCCTACCTGCATATGCAGCCTTTGGTCAAACTGGCTTTGGACAGAAACCAAAAAATTCCATCTCACCAAGAATGGAAATGAATGAATAAGGAAGGGTCCTCTCTGCTGGTGCTGTCTCCCTCAGGATCTGGGGATATAGGAACTCCAGGTGTTTGATGGATCTCCATGAGTACTGGCCTTTCTCCACACATCACAGAGCTGTCCATGCAAGCATCCACCTCTAGTCAGGCTCATTTCAAAGATCCTGTGGAAAGAGAAAATTTCTCTTCACTGCCATCCCCCAATCATCTGGTTTGAAAAAGAACCTCTTTCTTCAGGCTAAAAATGACCATGCAGGCTAAAAATGACCTTCCATAGGCTGCTGCAATGCTATGGGGTTTATTTTAAGGAGGGATCTAGTTGTTGTCTTCCACTCCCTAAAGCATGGTCATAGAGAAAACAAAATGAGACTGTACCCAGAGGTGTACAGCTAAAGGATGATTGTGAAACCCTCATCGTGGGAGGTTTTCAGGGGACCAAACAAGACCTTGGGCAACCTGATGCAACTCTGAAGCTCTCCCTGCTGTGACAGAGGACTGTAGGATGCCTGCAGGCGAACTCTGGAGGTCCTCTCTACCCCACATTACAAGTCGATGATACACAGGCTGACACAGCGTGGCACAAGCTGACTCAAGCCCACAGAACAGCTGTGGAGAGAGGCACGAAGTGCCACAGCAGATTGCATGAACTGTCCACAGGTTTGAACCACTCACACCTTCTGTGCAGCCAGGCGCATTTACATTAAATTGCAATATGCCCTCTCCCCATTTTTAACCACAGCTTTGTCAAGAGCTTGTTTTATCCCTGCATGAGTTCTAATGAATTTTAATCCCAAGAAGGATCCAATTTAATAACAATTACTGGTGACCAATAAGAGACATTCATTCAACTTCAACTGAAAATTTCACCTGCAATGCTCCCTTAATTTGTCTGAATTATTGAGACGGAGGCCACACATCAAAGCTTTAGACAGTCAGACAGGGATGTGGGGAGGTCTTCTGAAATAAGTTTCTGTGACCTAAAAAAATCCTTGAATCAGCATGAGGATAACTGACTAATGGCTAATGATTAACATAGGGATTCAGCTGAGCCTTAATGATAAATGAAAAGCTTCTCTTGAACAGCACATACCTTATCCTTTTTTTTTTCATGATGAGAACTTAAATATATATATGATAATTTAAGAGAAATTAGGACTGTCACACAACAAGACTTCAGCATTCATCCAGGAAAAGCTTTAAACTTTTCACTTACGGGACTCTGGGCAGCGATCAGCTTCTGCCATCCCAGGCTTGCTGGGATCCTTGTTCAAACTGCACTTCTCCGTGCCTAATTCGCAGCCCCAGCTCGTCACGTAGCTGTTGCTAATGCAGATCTTACTAAACCAGATAGGGATCAATTCATCCCTCCCGTATGAAGCTGCTTGACACGGGAACAGAGTTTGGGGCTCCCCAGGCAGTGCTGCCAATGACAGCACCCCGCAAAGCAAACAGACCCCACGCGTATCTAGAGCTCTCATTAATGATTACTCTTTTTAACGTAGACAATGGACAAAATTGCGCGTGTGTCTGTACCTGCACTGCCGGTTTCCGGGCACAGAGCAACCTTGGTGACAGACTACATTTCCCAGGAGCCTGTTGCGCAGGAGTCTCATGTGTCACTGCAGAAGGACCTTCCAGCTCTGCAGAGCCAGGCGGGGTGCTGCACTTCCCGGTGCTGGTGCTGGAGAAACATGACCTTCAGCAGCTTGTCTCCTAAACCACCCGGAGCTGATCTGCGCTAGGGCCCGCTCTTGCTGCAGACAGACCCGGGCAGGGTGGCTGGTTAGCCTCGGTTCATGTGAGATGCTAGATGTCACCTGCAGAAGAAGAGAGGAGCTTACCTCTTCCAGAGAGATGGCCCCGAGCCAGCAAATTCGCTCTGTCAGCCTGTGCAGCGGCTGTGGCAGAACTAGGTACAGCTCACCGTGGTTTTTCGAGAGGGAAGGGGGTCAGATTTACTTACGGGGGGCAGGGGGAACATCAGTCCCCAGATGCCTCATTCCTCAGTGTTCCGCTCCAGCAAATCTGCATTTCACTGTGCTAGTCGTGGCTTTTCTGTAATCTAAGCCTCGCAAGTGTTTTATGCCACCTGACCGTGGCTGGAGGGAGGGTTTTTCAGAATGCAATCTTGGCCTCGGAGACCGAAGGGCTGCAGTCATTAACTCAATGCAGTTGTGACTAATTTAAGCTTTGCACTGGCTGGGTTTCCAGAAAAAGACTAAAGAGGCAGGAAGATCTGTTGCCTAAGTTACTAGCAAGGCCTGATTCCTTCAGGAATTTCCTTTTCATAGTTAATGAAGGTTAATCAAAGAAAAATCGACTCTTATGTTTCTGACCAGAGTGGAGATTGTTTAAAAATGAAGTTGGAAAACTGCTTAGTGAAACATGGAATAGAAGCCCACTGGCACATATAACACTACTTTGTGACCAAGTAACTTATTTTTAATATTTTTCAGCATGTTCTTTATAATTTCTACAAGCTTTTACAGGCAAATCAGTTACATTGCTCTAATGATTTGTAACTTCTTGATCTTTGCTAATCTTTAAACACGAATACCAAACTTAATGCACAAATAGACTATAAACCTGCTGAGGCTTTGAGCAGTGACTGCCTTCCCCTGGCACCTGAGTCCTGCTCTGGAAGGACCCTGGTGTGTCACAGAGGTATCAAAACAAAGACAAGCCCTGCTCCTGGGCACAGGCCGGGAAGGTCCATCGCCAGGCACTCCTGGCCTGGAACTGAAATGAGGGGCACAGTATGTATCCATACTGTTTCAGGAGCAGCCCTGGGAAGCTGAGATCGACTTGGATCTCCTTCACTGTCCACCAGTTATTTCAGTGAGAGAAATAACAGGCTAGACATGATTTGAGTGCCTGCATAAGAAAAGCAGCATGCTTTAGGGTGGTTTGTAGGACAGCTAAGCAGGTAAGTTTGTAGGTGAGCCTCAATGTGTGTCTGCATTACGATGACCTCCGTGGGGTCGTTCCTGACCGTAACATGTGCTGCCACTGTGCTGGGCAGAATTGGAGAGACCACATGATCAATTGCGAGATATGACTGGTCTGTATCTAGGGGGAGTAACTGGAACAGGATTTTTAATCCTGAGTCCCTCGGAAGGTACACATATTGCATAAGAAATTTGCAAAACTAAATACGGGAGAAAGACTGCGTGTGTGACAGGAACGTAATTTAGCTACTTGTGCCCAGAGCCACTTTTAACAGATCTGGACGTGAATTCTCCTCTTCTCCAGCGGTCTCCTGCACCCTGTTGGGTACAGGCGCTGCTCCCTGCTGGTGCCTGCACAGCCCCTTGGGCCGCGGCAGGGCGTTTTGGTGCAGGTGTTCCCGGCACGGGAAGTCTCCCCGCAGCCGTACTTGTATTCACGTGTGTTCCCGGCCCTTTCCCCTCAGTGACATTTCCCCTGGATCTCACGAAAACCCGGCTGCAGATGCAAGGTGAAGCTGCCGCGCGCCGCGATGGCGCTGCGGCCGGGCGGGCGGTCCCCTACCGCGGAATGCTGCGCACGGCGGCTGGAATCGCGCAGGAGGAGGGGGTGCGGAAGCTCTGGCAAGGAGCCACGCCGGCCGTCTACCGCCACATAGGTGATTATCTGCTCGTGATGGGGCAGGCTTGGGGCCTGCCTGCTATGGCCAATAGTCTTTTGGAGTGAGCTCGCCATATTTTCTTGTACTTCAAATATATCTGTGAGGACTTCTTCAGTCTAGCCCGCAATCCCACTTTGAAACATATGAGATTCCAGAGCAATATCGTCTCTTCCTTCCCTTTACAAGTCCTTCATGGCCTTATTCTGGCTTCTGGGAAAACAACATATAAGTTCTCTGTCATCTTGCAGGAAGGTCTTGTCCAGGAAGCACAAACAGACACTCAAGAGTTCTCAGAACAATAAATGTCTCATATGTGAGGGAAGTGGGGACAGATTAGGAAAAAAGAGGGGAAAAAAGATAAGGTTGCAAGCACAAGGGAAGAATTCAAGTGCTAAAAGAAATGAATTAGAGGTTTGGCCACAAGTAACAGCTTTCTGTGCTTTACTTGGAAATACAGTGACAGCAACAAACCTCGAAAGAGCTTGTGGGGTTCTTGTGCTTGGCATCAGCCCAGAAGGAAGCAATGCAGTCCCATCTCCTTAGGGTGCAGGCAAAGCTGTGCTGCTTCCTGGCAGGCCTGTGGCTCAGCCAGAGAGATTTCCTGATGCTACAACGCTCTGGCTCTCCCACTGACACCAGGCAACCCCCTCAATTTCCCCATTCTGATCACAAACATGAGAGCAGTGACCAGCTGACCCAGGCGAGCTCTGGAGTGTCATAAACCAATGTCTTGATCTCCCTCTCACAGTGTGACCTCAAATGGCAGACCCAAGAACTGTCTCCTGCTTTTGTTTTCCACAGTATACACTGGTGTTCGGATGGTTACTTATGAACATCTCTGTGCCTCCGTGCTTGGCAGGGCGGAGGGTGAAAGCTTTCCTCTCTGGTAATGTTGCATATTCATGCATATTTTTATTGCTTTCTTGGGGTTTGTCCTTACTATAGGAGTCCTACAGCCAAATCTTAGGTCCAAAATATATCTGGTTTTAGAATGGGATTGATAAAATCTCATACAAAATACTTGTCATGCATTGTGCTACAGGGAGGGAGAACTACTGATAATACTGAAATTTCTGATTGTACCAAAATAAATAGACCCATAAAATCAACACAGCTCATCTAGTAGCAGTGGGAGATAAAGAAATTGTATATATCAGCAAGCAGTTTGGAATTTCAGATGGGCATTCAGTTATAATACATGGAGTATCATCCCTTGTGTACTTTGCCATCCTGCCTTTAAATGTTAAGCGAGGAGCATAATAGAACCTTAATATTTTTTCTCCAGGTAAGTTTTAACCCTTTCTTAAAATTAACAGAAATATTACTGACTACTTTAACAACCTGCAGCCATCACAGTTATTACCTTCACTTTGGCTGTTAATATATGGAATAACCATTTACACTTGTTCCACCTGGGTTGTGCTGCTGAACTCTTCAGCTTGAGCGCTGTGACTTGTGAAGATTTTCAGTGTATTCTGGAGCACAATTTTTCTCCATTTGGTAGGAAAGCTGTGGTTGGAGGCATGTCTGCGGGTGCCATTGGACAATTTTTCGCCAGCCCAACTGATCTGGTGAAGGTGCAGATGCAGATGGAGGGAAAAAGGAAGTTGGAAGGAAAACCATTACGGTCAGTTCCTCTCAGAGCTGGTGGTTTTTTCCCCGTTACTGATCACTCTTTGGCCCAGGGTGTGGTTCTCTGTTTTCTGCCACCCCTTCTCCCCAGCTGCTCTGTGCCCTTTTACAGGGAGAGCACCCAATGGCTCTAGGCAGTGAAGGGTGGGGGGGGGCAGATTCAAGACCTCCTCCTTATTCCATTTATACTCATCTTCTTTATTCTGATTTATTGGTCCCAGGGACCACAAATCCATGCTCCATGCTGGAGCACATCCATGCCAGCACTGTACCATGGGGAGGGAAGGACGCTTTCTGAAGATGGGAAGATGGAAGAAAGGATGAGGGAAATGGCTCATGCAGGATGCACAGGCACAGGGAAGGCTGGCACACAGCAGGGCTTGAGACCCTCCTGCAAATACCAGGATATGCTCCTCTTTGCATCCCAAACTGCTCCATCATTTGGTGTCACATACATTTAGTATTGCAACCCAGTGTGGGATCTAAGGGTTATCTGCTGTTAAGGACCAGATCACTGCGTTGCAAGGCAACCAATATCTCTGGTAAAATACTGTGGTGTGAAAGTCAAAGATGGATCCAAAAACGAGGGGGCCAGATCCTTGCAGGTATAAATTCCTAATCTTACATGAGGACCCAGTGCAGCAAGGTGCTGGAATATGCAAAGATTACACTGGACTGTCTACCCACAAGTTGCACCTTGATTTCAGGTTTCGGGGTGTGCACCATGCATTTCTGAAGATACTGTCTGAAGGAGGAGTAAGGGGACTTTGGGCTGGATGGGTACCAAATGTCCAAAGAGCTGCGTTGGTGAACATGGGAGGTAAATGAAATAATTTGGTCTGCAGCACTTAAGGCCCCACCAAAAGCTTTAAGAAAGAGGAGTTCAGCTGCTCCCTTGATTACCTACACTGGGGCCCTGTTTGGAGCATCCTGCAAGTGACCTCTGCCTTGTGCACCTGTGTTTTGGTCCTGTGGAAATCAAATGGCTTAAAAGTAACAGTTTTTACCTGAGCTTAAGGAAAAGTGAGCTGAAGGGGTCCCATGGCCAGCAAAGCAGGGACCTCACCAGCCCTAACCCAGTGCCCAAGTGAGGTGAGCAGGGCAGAGCCAGCGAAGGCAGCCAGGCTTCACCAAGATCCAAATCCTCACGGAAGTGTGTGGTGATGAGGCAGGTCTAAGGCCAAGCCAGGAAGCTGAGCCAGCAGCAGGGCTGGTGAGTGTCACCCAGATACAGCTCAGCATCATCTGTAAGGTAAATCAGAGCAGATGGGAGCAGAAGGGAGACTGTACTCACATGTCTAAAGACAGGACTCAGGTGCTACAGCCCTCATCAGAAACTGGGGGGAGAGTTCCAGCCGTGCCAAAGGCAGAAGCCGCAATGGAAATGAACATCCTGGGTCATGAACAGCACAGACACCATTCACTCCTGACAGTGTTGTTTTTTCTCATTATCCTCTTTACAGATCTGACCACTTATGACTCAGTGAAACACTTTTTGCTTCTGAACACGACACTTGTCGACAATAGTGTGACTCACAGTGTTAGCAGGTGCCGTATTCTCCAATTACCCCTTTTCCACTGTGGGGCATTTCCAGCATTGCTGTCTTTATCTGCCTCTCTGTGCCAGCAGAAGACCCCATTCTTTGATTTTGATACTGCTGATGAAATGCAACTTTAGATTTATTTTTCTTTCCTGAGAGAACATCACTTTATAGAACACACAAGAGAAAGAATACAACCATTGCTACAAAACTGCCCTCACTAGAAGTGCCTTGCTGGTGCATTTAAACACCTTTGCTCTCATCTGTGGGAGCACAGTGATACAACCGCTGTAGAACAACCTCTTTTACTCCCTTAAATGATGAAGAAATGTACTTTATATAAACAATATTATGAATTGCCTATTGAGGGTCCTTCATCCACGACTCAAAACTGCACACAGACGTGAGGGCAGCTGGCACTTGGAGGACATGTGAGCAAGAGCAGTACTAGCAAGCCTCCCAATTACTCATGATCTTATGATAACTGTTTTAATATATCTTTATTAGAAGAACTGGAATTAAAATGCTAAAATTGTCATGATACATCTTGGTTTCTTCCTAAAGTATCTCTTGCTGTTGGCAGTGCCTGCTCCGGGCTGGTAGCGGCTGTTCTGGGAACTCCTGCCGACGTGGTCAAAACCCGGATAATGAACCAGCCGAGAGACAAGCAGGGAAAGTATGGACACTTCGGAGACCGACTTTTCAGCAGCAAATTGAAACCCTGGGTCTCACTGATTTCACTGAAGTGCTAAGTTGATAATTTGCTCTTCATCTTTCTGGTGATGGTTTCACTGATTTAGCAGATGTCTGGGGGATGTTGTTGTGATGGCCACCTAATCATAACCAGTGGATTTCAATTCTGGATTAGGCTCCAGGGAGCTTACAAAAGAGCATTTGCTTGTAGAAAAATATCAACTACAAATTATCTTTATGAGGGGGATAGAATTTAAAAAAATTGTTTATTTGTAATCCTAACACTGTTTGTTCTCCTTGCACATTGCTAGAGGTCTGCTCTATAAGTCTTCCATGGACTGCTTGATTCAAACTGTCCAGGGTGAAGGGTTTATGTCTCTGTACAAAGGCTTTATACCAACCTGGATGCGAATGGTACGTGCTTTTTAACTCTTTACAAGAACAATTAGCATTAAAATGTGAGGAGTGTGTAATATGTATGTAACCTATGTAATATTACGTATGTAACCTAACCCTATGTAATATTACGATTTTTGTACAAAAGACGTAATCATAGAATCGTAGAATGGTTTGGGTTGGAAGGGACCTTAAAGATCATCTCATTCCAAACCCTCTGCCATGGGCATGGACACCTTCTACTTTCTCAGAGCCCCATCCAACCTGGCAGTGAACACTTCCAGGAATGGGGAGTTCACAGCCTCTCTGAGCAGACAGAGGCTTGGGAACCTCTCTGGGAACCAGAGCAGTATGAGACTGAATTTAGTATGATTTTTATGAGGAGACAGTTTAATCTAATGGGCTTATTTATTGGGTTACTTCTGTTTTAATCCTCTAACTTCAGTGCTTGTTTTCTCAGGCTCCTTGGTCACTGGTATTCTGGCTTACATATGAACAAATCAGAAGGATGTGTGGAGTTAGTTCTTTTTAAAACCTTCAATATTCACAAAAGAGAGAAGACTCAAAAAGCTGAATTCTCATTCCACAAGGTAGTAGGATCACATGTATAGCTTGTTGCTCCAAATCCAGTCCTTACTGGTTAGGAGCAGTCATGACCTAAGGATACTGTTTGATTGTCAGACTGGTACATGAAATTTTTATTATCCACAGAATAAAATTGTCACAATAATACTTCAACTAACAGCCAGCATCAGCTTCCTGAACCAGCAAACAGGAATAAATAAAAAGTCCACCAAGCAAATAGAACATAATACTGTCTGCTTGTTTGATAATTGAGATGATTCCTATTAAAGACAAGAGCAGGTTGATCAATGCACTGAACATGTTCTGTGGCTAAGCATCTATAAAATAATTTGGGAATTTTTGTTATTAATTGCTTTTGCACATAGATAAAGAACTACCTCCTTAGTTTCATGTCTCAGCAAACCAAGCCTGTAGTGCTGGGTATTGAAAAAGATAAAAGCAGTTCACATGGTTCCAAATTTGCTTTGCACAAAAGGTGGAAGGGTTTGTGTTCCTCTTACCTTCCCAGAGACTGCCTGACCTCTCCACTCAACTATTTGAGTAAGATCATGGTTGAAATGCAGTCCTGTTCCCAGGAAATCAAAAGCCCAGTTTGCTCTGCCCCGCTTGACGGACTCGGGATACTCCATAGGACCGAGCTGAACTACTTGTGCCATGACAGTCTTGGTGCTGATGTGGCAGACTGGGTCATTAAGGTACCGCTTTTCCATGGAAACCCACGCTCTGCCCACTTTCAATCTCGGTGGAATATAATGTTCTCTTCAAGGATGCAAAATGTTTGAACATGAGTGATTTATTTATTTTTAAACCTAAAGACTTCTAGACTTCATAGAGAAGAAGGCTAGTGCTGTTGTCATTAGGTTCATCTTTGGCAATCAAGAGGCAAAAATGCAGTATTAAAAACAGCCATGAGTAGATAAAACAAAGCTGGCTTTGATTTAGTAATACCTAGTAATGGAATTATGTAGAAGACTTGGCTCCCTGAATAAATACCCAGGATTTCTTCTAGTCTTTGCAACCAGTGTCTCCAGTGTGCCAATTTCTCATTAAACACAGTTTGGGTGTCTTCTTGGCTTGCACTTGTACTTTCTGATTGTATTGTAGTTCAGTTGTGGCTGTGTGCATTTGGGGGTGTGCTTCCAGCTTGGAGAACATTCATCTCACCATTATGAGGGAGTCACAGAATCACAGAATGGGGCAGGTTGGAAGGGACCACAGAGGGTCACCTGGTCCCACCTACCTGCTCAAGCAGGGCCATCCCAGAGCACATGGGACAGGATTGCACCCAGAGAGTTCCGAAATATCTCCAGTGAAGGAGACTCCACACCCTCTCTGGACAGTCTGTTCCAGTGTTTGGTCACTGCACGGGAAAGTTCTTCCTCATATTCAGGCGGAACCTCCTGTGCATCAGTCCGAAGGTTTTGTTCAGAAATCCTGATATTTTTCTAGCTGACATCCTGAGAAACTAATCCAAATCCTTTCCGTCTTGCACTCCAACACCAGCAATGACAAACTAGCAAAGCTGCTGCTTCAGTCACATCCCAAGCAGTCCCACCTGCCATCCTGTTACCCTGATAACCCTGGTGATTGATACACAGCTTTACCTTTCTATTGAGATAGAGTAAGTATTTTTATCATAGAATCATAGAATGGTTTGGGTTGGAAGGGACCTCCATTTATTTCCAACCCCCTGCCATGGGCAGGGACACCTTCCACTATCCCAGGTTGCTCCAAGCCTCGTCCAACCTGGCCTTGGACATTTCCAGGGACGGGGAATCCACAGCTGCTCTGGGCAGCCTGCTCCTCTGTCTCAGTGCCCCCACAGTAAAGATTTTCTCCCTAATATCCAATCTAAACCTGCTCTCTTCCAGTTTGAAGCCATTCCCCCTTGTCCTGTCACTCCAGGCCCTTGTAAAAAGTTCCTCTCCAGCTTTCTTGTCAGCTCTCTTCAGGTACTGAAAGGCCACAATTAGGTCACCCTGAAGTGTCTCTTCTCCAGGCTGAACAATCCCGCTTCTCTCAGCCTTTCCACATAGGACAGTTGCTCAATCTCTCTGATCATCATAACCAGGATATTAATTATAAGCAGTGTATACATAAACCACTTTTAGCCAGCCTTTTTCAAAATTGCTACTTTTATGGGCACACAGCTTGGGAAAATCACTGAAACTCTTAAGTTTTGATAAAATAACCTTGATACGCTTCAGTGAACAAAGCCTGGAAGAAGAGAGGTCTGTTGTTGAAACTGGATAAAAGGAGTGCACAATTTATGGACCACAAGGACATTTTGCAGAAAACAGCAGACAAAAAAAGAGACTAACAAAGACTCAGTGTATGTGCTGGAAAGTCCCTTCCTTAGAAAAAGATAGTAAAAGGACTGAAAAATATAGACTAATTTGCATGAGAAATCGATAACCAATAGAAGACAGAATACTAATTAATGAAAGAGAATTCTGTAATTTAGAACCAGTGAATATTAATTTGTTTGTTAAAAATACATACATAAATAAATGTGAAAGTTCTGTATCTGCATCTGTGTAGAGGCTGGAATTTTGTCAGCCACACATACACACCCACACCCACCTCCTGGCCAAAAATAAAGTAATGCCTTACTCGCTAACAGTAAAAAGACAGTGTTAGATAATCTGTCTTATTTATCCCTACTATTTCAGAGGATTTTGTAACAACAGCATCACTCAGCTTGGTGTCACTTGAAAACTTGCCGAGGGTGCACTCCAACTCTTCGCCTATGCAATTAATGAAGATACTAAATAACACTGGTCCCAATACGGACCCTTGAGGGAGAGCTCAAAATAAAAATTAAAAAATGCCTTGTAAAAATCTTGTACTTAAAAACTTCTTTAACTCTTAATAAATCTCTCTCTTTGAGTGTGAATTATTAACGATTCCTGGCGGGTGTCCGGTGCGAGCTCCCTGCCCTCAAACCGCCACGTCCGCCCTCACACCACGGCCACCGCCCTCACGCGGCGCCCCGCCCTCACGCCGCCGCTGGCCAATAGCCGCCAAGCTCCGCACGCGTGTCCCGCCCCCGGCGCCGCTCTGACCAATAGGAGCTAAGCGGGCTCGGCGCTGTCTCCCCTTCACCCCGCCCTCGCCGCGCCGCCCCCACGCAGCCGGCGTGAAGCGCTCCACCGTGGGCAGCCCTGAGCTCCGCGGCGCCCCGGCCATAGTTCCGTAACCCTCTTCCTCGTAGCGCCTACGCGCAGTCTCGGTGTTGCATGAGCGGCCCCATGTATCAGCTCGCTTCACCCCTCCTTTTCCCCCTTCTCTTCGCGCCGCTCTCCACCCCCCCGAGAGGATCAAAATGGACTCGGCCGCTGGGGCAGCCGCTAACGGCTCCCTGTGGGTCACGTGGGCGGCGCGTGCCCTATATGAGGCCGAGGGTCGGCGGGAGGGGCGTTCATTCGCCTCGTGCTGGTGGGGGAAGCGGGGCGAGGGGGCTTCGCGATGAGCGCTGGGCCGGCGTCCCTCGGCCGCGGCGATACCATCACCCTACGGGTCAGCGCCGTGGGGCTCTACCCCGAGGTGCCCATCCTGCGGCTGTGGGGGCTGCTGGGCGAACGTAAGGCTGACTATGCCCTCCTCCACCGCGAGATCCAAGCGGCGGCCGGGCCGCGCCTGGCGGCCCGCCCAGAGCCCAGTGGGCCGGGGGCCAGCGGGACCAGGCTGTGCCCAGGAGAGCTGGCATTGGCGGAGGTGTTGGGCATCTGGTACCGCTGCTGTGTGGTGAGTTGCAGTGCCCAGGGGTACCGTGTCTTCCTGCTGGACGAGGGGTACATGGTGGCCACATCCGCATACTACCTGGCACGGGGCTGCTCGGAGCTGTTCCAGCTGCCCCCAGAGGTGCTGGGCTGTGTCGTGGCTGATGTCATGCCCTCCCAGGGTCAGGAGGGGACAGCATGCGGGGATTCACCAGTGTCCAAGTGGACCGTGGAGGCGATGGAGTTCCTCAGCTTCCTGCATGGCAAGGAGGTGTCCGGTGTGGTGCAGGAGGTGATAACGCCACAGCTCATCGTACTCGAGCTGCCCCAGCTCGTGGCCCAGATGCGGCAGCTGGGCCTGGCCAAACGTGTCTCTCCCAGCTGGTTCTGCCAGGTACTCAGGCGGTGCCTGCCTTTTGGCCAGTTAAAGAAGCAGCTCTGTAAGCAGCCTTCAGCGTGTTCCCTTGGAACTTTTGCAGTTCCGCAGCTTGTCCACGTGTTGCTCTCGTACTGGCCTCTGTCACCTGCCTTGGATTACTACTACCCTCAGCTTCAGTTGGGTGTGACAGAGCCTGTCCTAGTGACTCATGTCTCTGACCCACACCACATCTACTGCCAGTTGCAGTGCTTGTCTGAGGAGATTTGTTGCCTTTCTGATACCATGTGCCATGCTTATGACCGGTGGGAGCAGGATTTATTGCCCAAAGTGGGCTCACCCTGTGCTGCCCGTGGGATGGATGGCCAGTGGTACCGTGCCATTCTGCTGGAGCTCATCGGTGAGGAGCAGGACCAGCATGCAGCTCTCGTGATCTTTGTGGACTATGGCAGGAAGGAGACTGTGACCAGAGCTAACCTGCGCCATTTGCCTGCTGAGTGTTTTCGCATGCCTGTGGTCACTTACGTGTGTGCTCTTCAGGGTGTTTCGGATGGGGGCTGTGGCTGGTCCCCATTGCAGGTCGATTTGCTGAAAGCATTGGTGCTCGGCAGAGGAGTGAGTGCTCACATCAAAGCCTTTAACTCCTTTGAGCATCTCTATTATGTGACCCTCTATGGGGAAAATGGCGTTGATTTGAACCATCTTTTTGGGTCTCAGGCTTGCTGCCTGGTCAGCAGTCATGTGAGCCAAACTGCGGCTCATGAGCAGCTGGAAGTAGAGGAATCCTTAGTTGAAGAATTGGGATTGCCACCAGAAGCACCTCCTGTTTTAACACATGGAGATTTGGCCGCTGCTGCTGTAGCTGGTGTGCATCTGAAGACCTGGACGTTCTACAGTGCACAGGTCTCTCACCTCCGAGACCCATCTGAGTTCTGGCTGCAGCTCCATGAGCATTACCAGCTCTTCAGGCAGCTAAGGCAGTGCATGTGGAATTTTTATTCCCATTGCACAAAGCTGGATGGTACTGGGTGGGACCCACAGCCTGGATCCCTTTGTTGTGCCAGTGGGAACGAGGGTGTCTTTTATCGAGCAGTAGTCACCAGGGTACTGGACACTGGGGTGGAAATACACCTGGTGGACAGAGGCAGTACAGAAACTGTGGGTCTGTGTGCTGTGAAGGAGCTGCTTCCTCAGTTCAGGGAACTACCTGCTTTAGCTCTGAAGTGTTCTTTGGCAGGTGTCTCGCCTCTGAGAGGGAGTTGGAGTGAAGCCTCTGTGTCTGCATTCAGGGAAATGGTACTGAACAAGGAACTAAAGGTTTGGTTTTTGAGTGTGCAGGGTGACAAATACATGGTTGAAATTTTTGACCAGTCCCAGTTAGGAGAGAGAAGAGTCAGTAAACTCATGGCCCAGAGGGGTTATGCTAAATACCAGAGGTATGAAATACCTAAGACTTCCCAGAAATCAGGTAAGTCTGTGACACAGGCCTCTTCCCTAGTATGTGCTGCAGAGGAAAGTGAAAAAAATGCAGAGAAGAGGCTCAGTGAAGAATGTGATCTAAAGAGCAGTGATAGAGTGCTTGATTCTCACGTGGATGTGATGGTAAGAGAGAGCCCTATTGCAGCCATTCACAATTCTAAAAGTAGTGAACCTCTTCATTCTCGTGACTATGAGGGTAAGGAAAATCTGCACACTTCTTTGGGACAGAACTATGTGGAAATTAAGCCAGGCTCCTCCTGTGGGGGCCACTTAGAAGTGGGAAGTACAGTTAATGTTATTTTGTCATATGTTGAAAATCCTAGTTGTTTTTGGTGTCAGTTAAGTAGAAATTTCCATGACCTTGAGGTACTAATGGATGAAATTCAGGAGCATTGCAAGAATTCATCCCAGCCACATGTTTGGCCAAATCTTGTGTGTTTAGCCCAGTACTCAGAGGATAAAAAATGGTACAGGGCTTTAATAGTTAGTGAAGAAGTGTGTGCAGAAAAAGTAGAAGTCATATATGTTGACTATGGCAACAGAGAGCAGGTGTGTCTAACGAAGCTCCGTGCAATTAGCGAACGCTTCCTTAGGTTAGAGGCTCAGGCATTCAGGTGCAGCCTTTACAACTTAATCCAACCTAATGATCAGAATCCTTTTGCCTGGGATGAAGAAGCAATTCGGACTTTTCGGCAGTTTGTTGTTGATTCATCATCTGACCTTGATCTGAAGTGTACAATATTTGCCTTGGCTTCAATAAATAGGGACCTGTTTAACATTGTAGATTTGATCACACCTTTTCAGAGTGCTTGCCAGTTTCTCACTGAGAGAGGTGTAGCCAGACCTTTATTTCCTCAAAAGCACTTGGAATCTTTGGTCCAGCTTCACTCCTTCTATTATTCTAGTCATGGTATCAAAATTGGGAGTGAGGAAGATGTTTATATTACGCATGTTGAGAATCCATGGACGTTTTACTGCCAACTTGAAAGGTGTGCTGATACCTTGGCACAGCTGGCTGATAACATCAGTCGCCTGAGTGAGAGACTGACCAGCACAGGGACCTTGGGGAAGTCTGGGACCTTGTGTCTGGCAAGGTACTCTGACAGTCAGTGGTATAGGGGAGTAATTATGGAAAGACAACCTAAGGCTAAAGTCTTCTTTGTGGATTTTGGGAACACAGAGACAATAGAGACAGATGATCTGCTTATTTTACCCAATGACGCTTCTGATATCTTGCTTGTGCCAATGCAGGCCATAAAGTGTTCTGTGTCTGATGTATCATCTGTTTCCAAAGAAGCTGCAACATGGTTTAAGGAAGCTGTCCTAGAAAGGAGATTAAAAGCAATAGTGGTAGCAAAGGACTCTGATAATACACTGCTGGTTGAGTTGTTTGATGGAAATACTCAAATTAATACAAAACTGAAGGAGCTCAGCCTAAACAGTACAGGACTATGTAGTCATGTACACAGTGAGGCTTTGTGCTCTAGAAATACAGATGTGAATGAGAGGGATGAGCCTGCAGAGTCCCCTTTAAATGCAGGTAGGCCTCTTGAAAGAAAATGTCAACCTGAAGCCCAGCAAGAGCAAGGGAGCACAAGACACTTAAAAGAAGAAGTTGTAAATCTTTTCCAGCACTCTGTGAAGGGAGATGTGGCAGCTGGATTACTAGAACCTGATGAGATGCTTAGCAGTAAGGATGCTATTTTGTTGGATAAAGCAGGGGAGGAGTCTCTGCTCTTATCCCGGGTGGATACACTGTCAGATATTAAATCTGATGCTGAAGACAGGTGTATAATGCTTAAAAATGCGTCTGATCTACCACCACAGAAGATAGTGCCAGCTCTTAAAACCTTAGTGTATGTGTCTTATGTCAACGACCCGCAGGATTTTTATGTTCAACTAGGGAGTGACGAGGTTCAGCTTAACAACATTTTGGAAAGTTTAAACAACAGGAAATCAGTGAAGGACCCTTGTGGACAACTTTTCCAAGCAGGAGATTTAATCAGTGCTGTGTATTCAGAAGACAGCCTGTGGTATCGAGCTGTAGTAAAAGAGAAGACTTCTGACAATTCGATAAGGGTACATTATATTGATTATGGTGATACTTCAGTGATTAGTGTTGATCAAGCACGCAAGCTCCCTAAGGACTTGTCATCTATTCCAGCAATGAGCATTCACTGCTTCCTAGGTGGAGTTAAATGCAAAAAAAATGCAGACTGGACAGAGAAAGCAGTGTTTTACTTCACCAAGAGAACAAGTGAAATCCTGCTGTCATGTGAATTTGTAAAGAAGGTTGATGATAAATGGGAAGTTATTCTCAGTGACCATCAAGGTATAATAACAGTGGATTTAGCTGATAAAGATCTTGCAAGTAGAGAAAGACTTTTCTTAAGAAAAGAAATGGATAAAAGAGAGAACAGTGACATAACTGTCTGTGAGCCTTTGCCTCCTCAGGTACAAAATGAGATTTCCTGTGTAAGTGATTGTAAATCATTTATCTGGAAATTTCCAGAGGCAGGTCAGACTTTAAAAATTTACGTCACAGTGGTAAATAGTCCAGGATTCTTCTGGTGTCACCGCGCTGATACCAAAGATGTGAGCTACATTGAGAAAAAAATAGAGGAAGCTGAAAAGCTTGGGCTAAGCTCTCTGAATGATGCTAAGTCTTGTATTAAAAGTGGTGATACTTGTCTAGCAAAATACAGTCAAGATGGGTGGTTCTACAGAGCTCAGATCAGCAGTGTGAAAGGTGACAGTGTAGTTGTTAGACATGTGGATTACGGAAGCGAGGAAGCCATCAGCCTGGAGATGATCCGACAGATGCCATGTGAACTGCTCAGAATACCTGGGCAAGCATTTGCTTGCTGTCTGTCAGGTTTCAGTCCCTCCGAGGGCTCATGGCTTAGTGAAGCAAGTAAGAAGTTTTATGATATGACTGAAAACCTTGTATTAGGAGCTGAAGTAGTAGAAATTCGGGAAAATAAAGATTCTGAAGGCCCTCTGTGTGTTGTCAAGCTGGAAGCTTCTGGCAATAGTATTAATGAAGAGATGAAGCCTTTCTGGAAGGCTAATAAAGAAACTGGTGAGAGTGCTTTCTCAACCCTTTGCAACCCCCTAAAGGAAAACAGAAGTTCAAACAGCAATTTGGGTCTTTGTCTTGACAAAGAAACTACTGCTGTTTGTGGATTAGCTCAGGAAGAGAGTGAAAGTGCTTTGTTTTGTTCTGATCCTTTCCTGAGTGTAACTTCTGAGTACTTAGAGACTGCAGAAGCAAATGTGTCAGTGGGAGCTGCCAGTGGGAAGGTTGATGACGGGTACGAAATAGGAGAGTGTGAGAACAGTTTCGATAAAGAGATAGCTCTGTCTGAAGGTGATGGTGATAACAGTATGTTACTAGAACCAATGAGAAGCTGCAGCCCTCATACTGTGGGGAATGGAATGAAAGCTGCAGAACAAGACTTGCCTGAAATAATGTTTGGAGAGGAGGCTGAGCTGAAAGCAAAACTGACAGGCAGTGCTCCAGCAGCCAACCTTTTCCTAGGAAAAGAACAAGAACTGCAGAGATTGCCAGTGCTCCAGGCAGAGCCATCTGCAAGCAATGGAACAGAGACGTTAGAGCTGGATCCATTAGAAATGCACTTACCATGTCATGATCTAAATGAGCTCTTGCAGGAGCTAGAGGGACTTTTGGAAAAGTCCTCCTTTGGTGAAGGAACAAAGGAAGCACTGGAAGCAAAGTCACTTAAAATGCAGGCAGCGTCAGGCAGTGAAGCAAGAGAGACGATGTTGAAACAGGAATTGCTGGACCTGCCAGTTGTGAGGGAGGATACAGGGCAGTTGACAGCTCTGAACTGTCTTGAAATTTTACCATTACTTAATGAGAAAGAAAACCTGGTGCCTTCAGTTAGTGACAGAGAGAAGTCAGTAGAGCTGATTGCATCTGATGCTCAGCCTTCTTTGGGAGAGAAGACCAAGAAGCTGCAAGCAAATTTGTCTGGAATTCATGAAACAGAAGCTGTACTAGATGATTGGATGGAAGGAGGCCCTCCTTCCCTAACGCTGTCATCAGCAGGTGGTAGACCTGAGAAAGAACTGTGCCAGAAGACGCATGACAAGCAGTTGATGCTAGGAGCCAAATTTGAGCCCTTTCTGGAACTGGTGCTGCCTGATGTTCAGCCTCCTCAGGAAGACAGGGAGGAGGACTTGTTAGGGCTGGAACATGGTGTGCTGCAGAGTTCTGCAAATAGTGGAAGTCAATTTTCATTACTTTCAAAAGACTCAGCAAATCAGAGGCCTATTTTCACTGTGAAGTCATGTGACTGCAAAGTTGAGAAACATAAGGGGTGGCAGAAGAAGAAGAAAGATAACTGCGTGGAAGAATGGATGGAACAAGATTTGACTGACTCATTTAAAGAGAGTGGAAATATGTGTGTTCAGTCTTTAGGCTGTAAGCCTGGGGAAGACGAAAAGCAAAACGAGAACTTGGCTGACTGCAGTGCAGGTAAAGTATCTGCTTTTAAAGAGTTAAATAATCAAAATGTTGTGCACATTCAAACATGAAAATAGCTTTCTTGTAGAAAACCTAACTTTTATTCCCTGGTAAGTTAATGTATTAGTGTTAATGCTTTGATGGGTTAAGGACAGCAGACCAAGTGTAGTATCTCATGGGTAATGTGACAGTCTAACAGCAACAAGTCTTACTTGGGAAGATTAATGATTTTGAGTGGAAATCCATTTCTGAACATGAAGCGCATTTGCAGGACTGTTTGGGATGACAATTGTTTAACTTCAAAATATCAAGTAGTTTGGAGGGGGTGGGGGAGCAGTGTTTTGAGGCATCTCAGGTTGTTTTTGAGGGTTGATTTTTGTGGGGTTATATGAGTTTGGGTTTTTTTTCCTTCCCCTTCATTGAGAAGTCATCATTTCTTGTAGCACACCATGACTATCCTTGTAATCTGAAGGGCTTTGCTGTTGGTTCCAAATGTGTGGTGTGGACATCTCTCAAATGGTGCGACGCTCGCATTTTGGAGGTATCTGAGAAGGGTACCAAGGTAAGTGTGGTTTGAATACTCTTTCTGCATTCTTAAGATCTGGTCTCTCTAAACTGTGAATATTTTAAAGAACTCTGTTATAGAATTTAAGTATTGCAAAGGCTGATTCTGAATTTACAGACTAGAGAGAAACAGCAGTGTCTCAAATTGAGTTGGATGATACGTGTCAGCACTTGATGTTCCCTTCACATCTTATTCTCTTTTATTGACTGGGATTATTGAAGGATCTGGCTGCAGTCTGAGACACACATACGCGTGTGGTTCTGTCTGGCCTGCAAGTTAATGTTCTGCTGTGGTGCTGTGTTACCATTAAATGCTCATGCAACTTGACATTATTTTACTGGTGTTTTGAGGAGTTAGTGCTAGAGCAGTAGAAACTTGGGAAGAAACTTAAACTATACTACAAGTAATAACGAATCCACAACTATTCCTGCTTCAGTGAAATGTGTATTGCACTAGTGGTTGGTGGGAGTTAACTTCAGTAGTAGAGGATAATCCAGTGAGCTGCTTTGTTCTACTGCTGTTTAAGCTGGGGGATGAATGAGATGTCTTCCTTCAGTCTAGGGGGAGTGTGTATTGATGTACACACATGTACAGACATTGTTCTTACATAAAATGACCTCTAAGTTATAATTTAAGGTTGAAAATTCAAAAGATTGTTACATAAAAGCATCCTCTTGGAAGATTGAATGTCTGAGATGGTGGAAGCCAGCTCTTCTGCTGGTAGATCCCTTGGGTGTTTAAGTCAGCTGTATTCAGATGAGTGCCAGTGTCAGGGATTATCATGTAATGATATCCCTATTCATCAGCTTCCTTCTGGTTCTGATCTAGTAGATGTTCTGCAGCCTTTTTCTCTCTATGCTTGGGTTAGGAGCCCAGAAGAGCCTTGAGCAGCCTCAGTAACTATATTCAGTTTTATTAGAGATTAGCTTGTTCCTCTTTGCAAGATCCAGACTTCTCAACACCTTCTCAAAGGCACAGAGTCCTCAACTCTGTTTTCCTACTGCTGTATCTTATTGATTGAGTGCATTGCTGCTGTGCTAGGTCCACTTTGGCTCTGTCTGTACAGGTCTTGAACCTCTGCAGTGGCAATGAGGAGATTGTGCATCCTGAGAATGTCTGGAATGGAATTCCTGACTGGGCTCGCAGATCCTCTGAGGTATGGCAGTGTGATACTGGACTGGGCAGGATAGTACTGGTTTTTAGAAAGGGTGCTAACTAACTGCTAAATCATGATAAATATTTCTATTATGGAGTAATTAGGAAAGAATAGTAAGGTTTTCACCAGTGTTCTTCATGAAGCACCTACCAGTGGATGAAAAACTTACATCTGGAACCCAGAACTCAGGTCATCAGCCATGCTGCTGGTGATAACAGCATGAATTTCCAGTTCATTCTTCACATGCAGCCTTTGCATCAAAGTGAAAAGTGGGTAGAAGACGAATGTAGTGAGTTTTAAGGGGGGATAACATTGGTAGATAGGAGTCCAGTAGTGCTTATGTAAGAAGTTAGTCTAGTATTAAAGGAAACACCTCAGTGGAAGTCCTGGCAATAGTGCCAGCTTCCTAACAGGATCCCTTTTTGTGTAGGCATTAACCTCTGCAACAGAAAACTTGCAGTCCTTACCAGAGGAGTCCTTACATCAAGGTAAGTCTATTTTAAGCCCCCCAACTGCGTTGTGTACTCAGTGTTTGAATGCTTTCTAATTTTCTAGGAAATGCTTTATTTTAGAAAATACAGTTGAAACCCTAATTTGAGCTTCCGTGATCGGGATTTTCTTGATAGCATTAGCTTATGTACTGTCAGTTTAAGGGTGACTACATGCAGTGAAAACTGCTACTTGGTCTGGATTGGAAACTAATTTAGTATTTATTTATTCATCTAATGGATTGAGCCTTTTGGAAAAGCTGTGATGGTTCACTCAAATTATAGATTTTGGCAGGGTTTTGAGCATTGCCATCAGCATGCTGTTTGTTCTTGGTCATGTTTCTGAGGCGAGGTGAGCAAGCTAGGCAGACTCTATTAAGCATTTAGTTTAGGATTTGAGTGCCCCAGTCCCATAACCTGTAAGTCTAAACCTGTAACAACACCATTTTAGTTGTTTTAAGGACAGTATGGGAATAGTACATGTACATCTTTATTGTTACTTAAAAATTTTTAAGGGTTACTGGTGAACACCTATTCAGTGTACCAAATAAATAGTAAAGGTTCTTTCTGATTATATGCTATTTTTATAATTATGGAATTGTAGAGGAGTTCTGGTTGAAAGGGTCCTTTCCTGGTGGTAAAAACAGGGCCAACTACATCAGGTTACTAAGGACCTTATATCCAGTTCTGGAATCTGTACAAGAATGAAGACTCCTAAACCTATCTGGGCAATTTGTTTCTGTGCTTGCCTCATAAAGACTGAATTGAGTTGAAGTGGAGATACAATTGCCAATTAATCCCTGAAAGCACAAATGCTATTTCAGTATAACTGTACTGGTTTATGAGTAACAAATAATGAATCCTGCAACAGAGATCAGGTTGCCTGTTGAGCAAGAAAAAGGATAGTTAAAAGAATGTGATAAAATGTTAAAATGGTGAATCTACAAACTCTCCCTCAATTCCGTCACTCAAATGCAGTATTAGTCTTGATTTTGTGGATTTTTTCTGGTTTTGAACACATGCATGGAATTTGTGTATGCACCCTCAGCACAAGCACAGGAAAGGTGAGTCAGGGTCATGCACCCATGTGTCACAGAGCTGGATCTTGCTGCACACACTGCCACTGCCTGGAAAGGCAGTTTGAGCTGGAGGTACACAAGGTGCAAAAACTCCTGCAGTGGCTTATGCCAAGCCCACTGAAGGGATGGAGTGACTTGAACTCATAACTGAAGTCTGGGAGCACTGCTGCTTTATCTTCTTGGGCACTTCTGCTGTTTCATCTTTGTATAATAAGTGTAGTCTTTTAATATGGTCCAATGTCAATAGTATTTAGTCTGAAGCCCTGCAGAGCTGACTTTTGATGTTAATGCCTTTATACACATTTATAGAAACATCTTGATGGGTCTAATCTGTGTTTATTCCTTATAGAAAAGCAAACTGGCTGCAGTAGCAATTTAGCTGAAGATCCTCATGTCCTCCAGCATTGCTGAAACCAAGTGACATGTTGACCACGTGAAACTGAACAAGTGCCTGTGCATGAAATGTTCCCATGAAAATGTGTTTGTGGGAACAAAAATACAAGCAAAGCATTGAGTGGTTTATTTTTTTTTACCTAACTGACCAAATGCCTGTCACTACTGAACTTCCCTGTAAAGGAACAGTGTTGGCAGGCTGGTATTGTCAGCTTGATTCCTTACAGCTGTTGTTGCTAGACTGTTGCTGTTAGCTTGTTTCTTATAGCTGTACTTCCCTAAATAAGAATTTGCCTCTTGGCTGGCATTTTTTACTGACTGGGGGTGCACTGACTTGTATGGAGTTCTTGGTGGGTGGTTCTTCAACAAAGGTTTCTTGCGAGTTTCTGAATATGCTACTGTGTTGTACAGCACTGCTTTCTGATGTTTGCTTTTGGAAAAGTTGCATTGTTAAGTGGTTTTTTTCTCAAAAAAAAAAAAAAGTTGAGGGGATTTTTGGGGGGGTTAGGGGTGGGGAGAATTTTTTTTTTTCCATAGGGGAACATAGTTCTTTTGCATTGAAGTCTTGCATTTGGTGCTGTTCTAAAGCAATGGAAGGAGCTGGAATAAAGCTTTGGCTGGCATAATCTGGTTTGTTACTGTGTTTTAATGACTTGTGTCTGTTCCTGTGCAGAAGCCCAAATGCTGTGTGAGAGCTGTTTTGCAGTCACTGGTTGTGTTTTGACCCTAACCAGCTCTCTAGAGCCCTGTGAGCTGTGGTGAATGCTTTGAAACATTAACTGCACTTAATTGAACTTGCTGCAATTGCACTAATGAAAGATGAAGCTTTTCCTATAAATATGAAGAAGACCCACTGGAATGGCTTTGCTGCCACATGTGTGCAACGTGCCAAGGACATGACCTGCAGCTCTTTTAAGGAGATCTCACCTTTTATTGTCCTTCTCAGGTGTTGAAAAGAGGGTTCTATTTTATATTTATAGTGGTGTTCCATGCTCCCATATAGCACAGCTGTTTCCTCCTCTTCAGAAACTGTGGCTTTTTCATGCTGTGGATTTTTCAAGGACTTGGGAACCTGAGCTGGCTGATAGTGAATCTCACAGTAGATCTCAAGTGTTAGTGCTGACTCAGTAAGACAAATGTGTTAATTTGCTTTATAGAGACAATACAGGGTGAGGAGAATTTAATTAAATTCTGAAAGACAAGTCTTAGGTGTTACTGCAATCTTAAGATCACAGATTATACATAATAATTACACTGTTAATTCCTTCATTTTTGTTTGCTTCAGCAGTTTTGTTTGTAATTTGATTTTGAAATGAACAGAATTTAGAAGACACCCTTTCATGAGGCAGCTTCAGGCAGTTCTGATCCAAAAGCCAGAGCCTTAAACAAGGCCAGCCAGGTGGCTGCTGACAATCTTTGTCCAGGTCCTACCATTGCTGTAACTGTCAGTGGGAGCCAACTGCTTCTTGTGTCACCTAGAGACCATTGTGAGTACCTGGACAAAGATGAGTGTCTGGAGAGTGTTTACTACCAGGAGAGACCTCAGGAGATGAAGCAGTGCTAACAAGGACCACGTACAGGGAGCTGTACAGGTGCCACATCTGTAATTTCCCCTGCAGTCTGACTCTGTGGTAGTGGTAACACAGACATTGACAAGGGAGAAGCTGCTGGAGCTTTGCCCAAGCGCAATTACAGTTGCTACAACAAGAGTGACCTATTCAGAAGCCTTTGGGATATAAACATAATTCACTAGCTCTGGCACTAAACACATCTTACATTTAAGTGGATTAAGCTCCTGTGAGGAGTCCTGTGTCTGGACTTTCTCTGCTGTGAGCTGAACTCTTTCCTGTAGGTTTTACTGTGACTTATTTTAATAAGAAACAGTTTTGAAGACTACCCTCCACAGTCTTCTCTGACTAGAAGGAGCAAAAACTTGCCCCAACTCCCAACTGTTGTCAGAGCACAGCTGAAATACTTAGTATCTAAATAGAAAAGTGGTGGTTTGGGTTTTTTCTGTTTTGTTTTGGTTTTTTTTGTCCTTACACTGCAATAAAGGCTTGCTGGATGCAAACTGACATAAAGCTTGGTAAACCAACCTGTAGCTGAATTCCTTGGAGCTCAATCTGTGTCTCTGCAAAACCTGACTCAAGTCAAAACCAGAAGAGCATTTGAATTATTGTCAAGTGATTTCCCCTAAGATACCTACAAAGCAGAAGTTACTCTGTTGCAGTATTTCAGAGCATCCCACTAACTCATTTGAAAACCTCTGTTTTTGTGATTATGTAACTTAATGCCTTGTCTTTTTTGTGTTCCAGACCCTAACAGCTTTGTAGGTGTTTAATGCCACCACATGTCTGAGCAGTGTCTGGCCAATATTAGTGTCCTGATGTCCATGGCATTTTCAGTACTTCTCTGTATTCCTTATTCAGGTCCAGCTGGAGATGTGTCAATATTGGTTCCAGGAATAACATTGGGTCCTATGCCATCCACAAGAGGATCCCACTGATCAAAATCTTTCTTAAGACCTTTAAGATGGGGGAAAGAAAACCCAAGTGACCATGAGTTAAGTAACCAGCTTTTTGTAAAACTACACTGAATAATGAAATCAACTTGGATGTAGGGGAGGAAAAATGTTTTGAGGGAAAAATGATACTCTCAGATTTTCTTGTACCAGAACAAAATGTCAGTGATTTTCCTCTGAGTTGCTAAGAGTACAAAAGTAACTGACAAACCTCTAGAAAAAGTCTGACTTATTTTGTCCACTGACACACTTACTTTGATCTTGTTTAAAACTGAATAGTTATATAAAAAGCTTCACAGGAATTAAATATTAGTCAACTTTATACTTTGCTGTAAACAGATACTTACTCAGATGTTTCTGTAGGAAGGCTAATGAAGCATGATTGCTGATATCAATAGCTTCATTTGGATCTATTTCTCCTTTTAATTTGAAAAATCTTGCAATGATTCCTCCGCTCACAAAGGTGAAGTCAGGAAAGCTCTGATGCACTGACCCCCTGCAAAGAGAAAAATTATCATCAGGCATATAAGAATACATTAAATTGCGTGATTAAAAGATGCACAGATTTCAGTCATATGTCTTTTGGAGAAGATAAAACAGCTTAATCTCACAAGCATGCAAGATTAGCAGGAAATTCTGCCCTAACCACAGAAAGGAGGAAGGTTTGTACATGCTTGCTGCAAGTCACTGTAACTGCAACAGCAATAAAGACTTGGCTTGGCAAAGCATCAAAATCGGGTTGTCTCCCTGCTCTGTGGTGCAGGATAGAGCCATCCCTCTGCTGGCTGCAGAACTGTCCCCAGAAGGCTGTTTCAAGTGTTCAAATGCAGGTGATGCGTGAAGGCCAGCACAAAGCTTATGCCCCAGGGCAGGAATGCACACCTTGGAGTGTCTTAAACTTGGGGTTCCTGGCTGCTTTGAGAGGTCTCTGTTCTCACTGTGGGGGATGTATGGCTAACTTAAACATGCAGTGAAAACCTGGGTCATGAGGAGAGACAGTCATAGTATCATTTAGGCTGGAAAAGACCTTTATGATGATTAAATCCAGCCATTAACCCAGCACTGCCATTCCACCTCTAAACCATCTCCCTCAGTGCCACATCTACGTGTCTTTTAAACACCTTCAGGGATGGTGACTCCCCCACTTCCCTGGGCAGCCTGGTCCAATGCCTGAGAACTGTTTCAATGAAGAAATATTTCCTAATATCCAATCTGAACTGCCCCTGGTGTGACTTGAGGCCATTTCTTCTTGTTCCCTGGGAGCAGACCCTGACCCCCACCTGGCTGCCCACTCCTGTCAGGGAGTTGTAGAGAGTGAGGAGGTCACCCCAAGCCTCCTTTTTTCCAGGCTGAGCCTCCCCACCTCCCTCAGCTGCTCCTCACCAGACTTGTGCTCTAGGCACTGTCTGTCTTTCTAAAGTTACATATAACTGCACAGCTCCAACAAAAGCTTCAACCACAGAAATGATGGATCCTGGGCACTTACTTGATGGTGATCATTTTCTTATTTGTGTCATTGGAGATGAGCTTCTTAATCTTTAAGATGTTCTCAGCCCACTGGAATTTTTCAGAGTTGATAAAAAGCAGTGGTTGCTGGACGCTATTTTGGTAAATGTCATCACCTACAGGAAGCATCCATACGTCGAGGGCAATGCCACACCTGCCAAAAACATCTGGATATTGGCACAGAAGCAGGAAGCTTGGAAGTTCTGAGCATGCTTTGAGTTGCACGAGACATGGGAAAGAGAAAGTCTCTCTGATACTGAACAGGTAAAAGAATAATTTTGTTTCAGAATTGTCTCTACTCTGGGGGAAGAGAATTAGTCCATTCTTGCAATTTGTTGGTCTCCACTGCCAGGTGCAGCTGGACTGCAGGGTCCCACATAATAAGATGCAGCTATTCTGTTCCACCACATCCCCACACTTGAAAGAAGCATGGCTGGAGAAAGCAAGACATGCCAAACAAAACTTTTCTTCAGGAGCTAATTAGTAGTTGGGGAATCCTACGTAAAGTGCCCTGCTCCAGACCTCTCAAGTGCCAAATGTCTCTGTCCTTGTTTTGCATACTTACCTGAATCTCATTTCTTTGCTGAGACTTTCAATAACTGTAGCACCACCAAAAGAGTGTCCCATCACAGCTATTCTGCTATTATCAACAGAATCCTGTCAAAAAAACCCAGGTGCTGTAAGAGACTTTATTTCCCAAACTTTTTTAAAGGGAATAATTTTTTTAGACAATAGATCCTATTGACGTAGGTAGAGCATTGTTTCAGCTCCATTACTATCTACCCAGCTTGGGATGACCTATGTTCGTAGATCTACATACATAAAGTGATCTTCAGAATACTTTACAGGAACCAGTTTAGAAATGGAAGGGGGAAACCAGAACTATTATTAGGTGTTTAACAAAATGCAGCTGCCACCTTTTCACTCACCTTTAGGCTGTTCCAGTCGAAGTCTGAATGTAGTACATTTGTTACTTCCTCTCCTGAACTGATTTTAAGAATGAGATTGAGAGCTTTGATACACTCCTGTGCTCGTTGCTGCACCTGGGGAGAAAGAGAAGTTGGGGCAGAGCAGTGGAAGGAATCATCAGACAACTGCCAGGCTTGACAGCCCCTTGGACACAGGACTTACTCCACGCTAAGTGTCTGATAATAATACCAATTATTCTGAACTGCAGAATGGAGCCATCTGATGAACAACAAAACTGGTTTTTGGAGGTGTAAAGAGCTGAAGCTCTTGCGCAGAGCAAGTCTCTGCACACAGAGAAATTTATCCCTGTAACATGCACCAAAGGCCTTCAACTCCTTTGTCCTGTCACTGCTTAAGGAAAGGGGTTGTTGGGATGTGCAAAGGCTTAAGTTACACAACTCCAAGGATGGCGACTCACTGATGCTTCTCAGGCTCGCTTATGCGAAATGTCATTCCATCACTTGCTCCATCAGACAATAGCCTTGAAACTGTCTTTACTCTGGATAAACCCAAATTAAGAAACAGTGAAGAAGCCCATCCCATTTTTTTATACATACTCGTCCTTGAAAACTGTAGTGAAGCTGTTGCAAATAAAGGTTTTCATTGTTCCATACAAGAACAGTTTTTGACTGATATGTCAGTAAAAGAAAAGCTTCAAGAACCAAGAAACAGTAGTGATCTTGGGAACCACAGTGTGTAGGCAGCCAGCAAGACATCTCTGCATCACTGAATTTCAAATAAATCCCAATCTCCTGACTTCTCCACTTGTGAAATTTGTAGACAACGGCTTCTGAAGGTTATTTCCAAGCTCAGACATTGACACTCACAAGAAGGACATTGTACACACACAGGAAATGACTCTTGTACTGTTGTCTGTATGGCCCAGGGAGATAAAGAGAAGCACCTCCCTGGCTGAGTTTTCATTAGGAAAAAACACTCCCATATTTTAAAGGTCAAGTCTATGCTTGAAGGAGCTTGTCATTATGGCCACGTAATTACATCTAGCATGGATACTGCTTATTATAAATTGGAAGTCTGCTCTGTTTACATTGCTAAAAAACACCTTCAAGCGTGGTAAAGACTATAAAGCAAACATCCCACTCAGAGCAGCCATGATTCATCTTGCTATGGAACAGTAAACAAAAGCTAAAGCAAGCCTAAGGCCACACAAACACTTGAGCTCAACTCTGTGTCACTTTTAGGCTAGGCTGGGCTGGGCAGTAAAAGTATGAAGACACAGAGAAGAAACAGAAAGTAGAGTGGAACCAGAGGAGAAACAGATGACTCAGCTGAAGAGTACAACTTCAAGAAAAAGCTTTGTTGAGGGAGCAGTTTATGTTCTGAAGAAAGCTATTGTTGGCTGTTCCCTTCAGGGACACAGGACCCGATCCATTTTTATATATCCCCGAGCCACGGCAGAAGACTGCTCCCCGGGCCAAAGGGAGAGTCTGCTAGTCCTAAACACAGCACTCCTGCCACACTTCCCAGAGCACAGAGCCAGCCCAGGCACCTGCTTATGGCGCAAGCAACGCTCCTCCTCTCCAGTTTTCAGTTTCCTGTAGTAGATCCACTCCTTCTCCATGGTAGGTGTAGACTCTTCCTGTGACTCAGAAACGGACCTTCTTTTACAGTAATACGTGGCTGAAGCGGATTCATCTCTGTAATATCAAGAGGAGGTTATTTCTGGCTATGCATTCCATTTGGTTTGAGATGAAATCAGCACAAGTTTTAGATTTCACTCGTCTGAAGAAATCCAGCTATCAACCAGTGCTACTGCAACTGCAACCCAGTGTGCACAGACTTTCTAAATAATGCAATAACCCCACCAAAACTCCCACCTCCTCTATATTTTTCACCTACTTTATATTCTAATAATAAGAGAGAAATAGCATATCTGAAGAATGACAAATGATATCTACCCCAAGACTTTTCATTCTAGGGCTTATCTAAACAAAATTCCCTTTGTTTAGAGAAGAGTTGAGCTATGGGTAGTGTGGGCAGGCCTGAAAAAGAGATGTTAGTTTTTGGTTTTTTTTTTAAATCTGGAAGTTCTTCTTTAGAATAGATACCACTCTGTTCAATGTGAGAAAGTTTCTTTCCATCAGAACTCAAAAATGTGCAGCACACTTACCTGTGCTCCACAGCAGCCACTATAAAGCCCTGAGAAGCCATCTCTATGCAAATAGCAGAATAGATTGTCCTGCAATAAAAACCACACTCTGGTGAGATGTCATTCTTTCAATTCCATTGCTCTTTCAATGCTGACCACACTAGGTATGCACTAGTCATTCAGTATTTCTTCCATTTGAATTTGCTACCCAGCAGAGCAGGATTTTGTATGGCAGGCACCAAAGCCTGTTCACAAAACCTTGGTACTGCTTTACTGTCTATTCAGAAGGGAAAATGCTACTGATTTTTAGTAAGTAGCACATGCAGCACTTTGTATCTCCAAAGAGTTGTCCAAAAATCAACCAGCTAATCTTCACAATGTGCTAACAGGTTGGTAAATACCTTCACCTCTGTCACACAAGGGGAAAACACAAATGGAGCTCAGAACAACCTGGTCTAGTGGAAGGTGTCCCTGTCCACAGAAGAGATGATCTTTAAGGCCCCTTCCAGCCCAGGCTGTTCTATTATTCTGTGACCAACCATACACCAACCCGGCTGTTGTTTCAGTGGAGGCATAATGACACACAGCAGCCTGTTCTTAACTCTGTTTCAGCTCCACAAGGATCTCATACCCCTACAGAAAATCTGTTCAGAAGCACCCTTGGAGACTGCTGTCTCCATGGACAACAAAACCAGTTTGTCAACAAACTGCAAAATTACCGAAAAGCTCCAAGTCCGTGGGAAAAAACAAGAAGTGGGTATTTTTCTCCTGGCTTAAAAGCAGCGTTTGACTTTGCAGGACAGGTCACGGAACCTAGATAAAAACAGAAGTGTACGTCATTATTACTGAAATGAGAGAAAGTGTTTGTTCCTGTGGGAGAAATCCCAAGAATGTGGTGACCACTGATACCAGAGCAATCACCTGAAGATAAGGCATCTTTAAAATAGAAGGCAAATATGGATCTGATTCTGAAAATACTTTCTACTGGCAGAAGATACCTGCCTTTTCCTCCTCCCACCCACAGCCTGGCACAAGGTGTACATATCTCTTAAACCTTAATAATCAGGCAAACAGGTCTTGCTGATATTCAGACCTCAGAATCTCTCTGACTTTTATATCTTTGCATGTTTCCCTGTGGGATTTAAATCCCAACACACAGGTGCAGCTTACCTAGAATAAACTGCCCAGACACTCCTATCCACAGCAGTCAGGATACTGAGAACTGGGTCCCAGTGCCTGAGAACTGGGTCACACTCAGCACTGAGTCTCATTACACAAACCCATCCCTCAAAAACACACTTCTTTGCTAAAAACTCTCTTTCCACCCTGCAGCAATAACACCCTGCTCATGGAGCACTGAGGCAGAGACAGGCAAAGAATAAAACCAGAACCAGTCTTACCGACATAATAATGGAAAAGCCTTTCTCCTACAACTCGGTACATATTAAGGAAGTCAGAGAGTCCCTGATAGTATTCTTTGTCTGGAATCCATTGTGCCTCTTCGATATCTGTGGCATCACATGCTGGATAATACAGGCGCAAGAAGCTTCCCTAGGGTTAGAAAAAATTAAAAAAAAAAAGGAATATTGGTATTTATATATGGCAGAGAAAATGGAACATAAAAACATTTATAGAAAGGGTTTCAGATGCAAGAATGCAGCTCAAGAGAATGATGAGAATCTCATGAGAAAATTATTATCATATACAGGCTTGGATGCCAATCCTTTGTCACAATCTTTCTGTGCCTACAATGAATTTAAAGTAGCATGCAATAAACATCATCACAGGTGGAGATAGACATCACCTTCTCTAGGTTAGCCTAGGGCTTATTAGAAATGCTTCATTTAATTAAGTTAATTATTACAAACACTCACTACCTATTTGCTCCATCCAGCATCTTGCTGGATCTTTTCTTCCATCTTCCTCACTGGGAATGGTTCGATGATGCATTTTGTTACATTTTATAGGGCTGACTGTTAAAGGGTGACTGAAGATGACCTGAGAGCTGGAGCACTTTTCCTAGGATGACAGGCTGAGAGAGCTGGGGGCTGTTCAGCCTGGAGAAGAGAAGGCTCTCTAATGTGGCTGTAGTGTTTCTGCCTAAACTGAGCAGAGTCTGTCAGTAAAGCTCTTGTGCAGCTGCACAGCAAAGGAGAACAATATATCGCTCTTCCTCCTCATCAACATGTTCACAAGTCTCCCATGGTCCATCTTTCTAAACACAACTTTGTTAACCTGTGTTTCATCTGCCTCTGTTTTTTACCACCAGTTCAAATCTCTTTAATGTCTGCACTCCAGGTATCCCAGGAAGGCACCCAAGCTTTCCACACGCACAGGGACCCTGCATACCCCCTTGTCAGTCTTCCTCCTTCACAGACAGCAGCAATGTACCAAGGCACACCCCGAAGCAGACTTCCCAGCAGATTAACTGTGTGCAATTTGCATTTTTACTTCCTGGTTTGCAAGGGAATTTGCAAGACCATATTCAAATTCACTGTCTTGCTCCAACTGTACTTTTGGTTTAGCAAGTTATGATTAGGGCCAAAATAAACATGAGCTTTGAAGTAAAGCCTGATTTCTTGAACACTAATTTATTAGTTTACCAAAAGTTTGTTTAATGAAGCTTGTTTCTATTCACTTAACAAACTTAAACCAACCTTTGACACAGAGACCATTATGGAAGAACTTTCCTCCACATTAGTAGTGATATTAACTTGATCTCAGAATAGTCCCAGTGAACCTCCCCAATGACTAGCTGTTTACCAGAAAAGGTGAAGAGGTTCATTATCTTTGCCTGAGAGAACTGAAATTGTTCATAATGCCTATGTAAAAAAAACCCCACACGGGCTGACTGCAAAGAGAAACTCATCACTCCTCTGTGCTGATACAGAGTAAGCTCAGTAAAGGAAAACATATGAACCATCACAAATGGATCACAAGTTCCACTATACCTGGCTAGTCTGAGGAATAAAACCACAGTGTAAATGCAGGTGTATTCTCTCCAAGGCAAGAGGATTTGAAATGGAAACTCACAAGCAAGCTCATTACTTATCTGGTTACTGTCCCTATCTTATTATTGTGGTTTCTCACTGTGCTAACGTCTTGCAGAATTGACATCCTGTTTTTCTTTGGAGAGATAAAATCTCAAGAAGACATCTCATATTTTACTCTGCAGCTGAAATACTGTACAGGCTCATCTCCCAACTCTGCACACCCTCATCTCCCAACCCTGACAAATCCTGTTGGGATCTTTGGAATGAGAACAGCAACAGTCATAGAGACTGCACGTGGAATCTCCTCAGAAGCCCAGTGCAGGAGGGAGCAGTGGGGTGGGTGAGAAGAACCCCCTGGGTCCCAGGAGGACACAGCTTCTCTGCAGTATCTTGTGCATGAGAAAGGCAAGGATATTAGGAAGAGGGATGAATTGGCCATTGGGGAATTGGGGACGGCTTGCAGGTTACATTCATCTGGTAAATGTCCAGTACACATCCTACACCAGGATGGAGAGGATAGAAAGCTCAGCTGTGTCAGCGTGGAGCACACAAACAAGACCTTCTGCTTGATTTATCTGTAAAACTGCAGCCAGTTGTTTCACTAAGATTGTAGCTTAAATCCAAAGGAGAAAGAGTCGAGAACTTTACCTCAACTGCATTTTCTGTCATCAGGTCTGTACATCCAACCGAGTGTGGTCCCTTTCCTTCAGGGATCTTGTAAAACTGCTCAGTGCTGCTGGTGCTCCACATTTCCATTGGTGCCTTCACCGACAAACCTGGGGATAAACACAAAGCAAATCAAGAGGCCACCATGGCCTCTGTGACCACATCACCCACACTAAAACAAACCCAGCATGCTGAAGATCCAGAATTAGGAAAATCAAGATAGAGACAATGCAGAAATCTGCTCGTGAGAAACAAAGAAATCCCGAATTGTCAACCTGACCTGTTCTACTAGGCAATTTCCTTGTTGAATCCTGAATCCCAAGGAGCAGACAGCACCGTGCACTTACAGAAAAGTGGGACGAAACCTTTGGTTGGCGAGGCCGCAGCGGCACTAGGAAGATGTGCGGTGCTACGAACCGCACACAGGGAGGATTCTGCTGCTCCTCAAGGAAAACCGGCCTGTGCATCAGGGGGAGCGGGATGTCATGGAGAAACACACCGCCGCAGCCATTCTTCCAGGAGGAATGACGAATCCCGGGTTCGGCCCCTGGCGAGACAAGGTCGGGCTGCCCGTGCCGGAGCGGGTGTCGGGGCGGTGTGGCCGTACCTGGGGTGACCCCTCCGCGCCGGACTGGCCCCGGCGATGCGCAGAGCGCGGGGGGAAGCAGCCGCATCCCGGGCTGGGCTCTATCTGCCGCCTTCTCCTTGGGGAAGGAGACACGGGGCCATCCTCACCCCGGTCCCCCGCCGCTCGGCCGGGCTCCCCCGGGGCTGGGCCTGCCGGGGAAGCATTCCCGGGGCGGGACTGCCGGCGCGATGTCACGGCGGCTCCTCCCCGGAAAAGCCGCGGGGCCGGCGGCCGCTCCGCCCCGGAAAGGTCCCTCGCAGGCGGCGGTGCGGCGGATTTCGGTCTCGCGAAGATGGTGCGGAAGCTGAAGTACCACGAGCAGAAGCTGCTGCGGCGGCTGGACCTGGTGAACTGGGAGGCGTCGGGCGGGAACCTGGCGGAGGTGCGGGCGTTGCGGCGGTACCGGCTGGGCCGGCGGGAGGACTACGTGCAGTACAAGGCGCTGGCCCGCGCCGTGCGCGCCCTGGCCCG
>VZTI01004252.1:160587-181712 GCA_013397865.1 Struthidea cinerea
TGCGCGCCCTGGCCCGGCGGCTTCGCGACCTGGGCCCGGCCAGCGCCGCCTTCCGCGCCCGCTGCGCCGCCGCGCTGCTGGAGAAGCTGCACGGCCTGGGGCTGGTGAACAGCCGGCAGTCGCTGGCCGTCTGCGAGAGCCTCTCGGCCGCCGCCTTCTGCCGCCGGCGCCTGCCTTGCCTGCTGGTGAAGCTGCGCATGGCGCAGAACCTGCGCCACGCCGTCACCTTCGTGGAGCAGGGGCACGTCCGCGTGGGGCCCGAGGTGGTGACAGACCCCGCGCTCCTCGTGCCCCGCGCCGTCGAGGATTTCATCACCTGGGTGGACGCTTCGCGCCTGCGGCAGAAGGTGCTCGACTACAACCAGGAGCGCGACGACTTCGACCTGGCCGCATAGGGCTGCGCTGCTGCTCTGCCCCAGGACACACATACACACCCCAATAAAACCACAGCGGTGCCACCATCGGATATTCACACACCTGCAAAGGGAGCCAGAAAGAAACTGTGCGCTTCCAGTGTTGTATTGACCTGCTCCTGGCTCCCTTTCGCAGCTAATGGTTCCGTTCATCCATGCAGAGGAGCTTTCCTTACACATCCACCACTTCAAGAATACATCCAGTGGCTCAGCTCCATCATTATCTTTGGTGTGCCCAGCACATCATCCCTGGCATTCCCAGCTTCACTGTCAGCCCAGCAGCTCAGCTCTGCCGTCATCTCCAACGTGCCCAGCTCCATCGGCTCCCCCAGAATTCCCAGCTCCGCTGTCATCTCTGGCGTGCTCTGCTCTGTCATCCTTGAAGCACATCTCCATCATCCTTACATCCCAAAAAGCAAAAGTGCTTGGGAAAGTCTCTGCCCAGTCACAGGAGAGGATTTTGGTCAGGTTTAAGTGCTTAGCAGCTTAAAAGCAGCTGCTGGAAGGGGTTTTAAGCCAAGCCAAGTAGCTGTTTCAAGACAGTTTGGCAGCTTTGCTGCTCTTTTTCCAAGAGGTTGTCCTGGTTTTTCCTTCAGCTGTTGGATGCACAGGAATCAGAGTTGCTTCTGGAAGGGTTTTTGCCTTGGTATCAAGAAATGAGGGGGGAATGCGGGGATTTTTGGGGGTCAGCAGTAAACAAGGAGGCCAAATACTGCATTTCTGGAATTGTTAAGGTTTTAGCCAAAAATGGAACTTAAAAAAGCCAGCTTTATTTCCATGTGAAGTCATAAAGGGAAGTTTGATGTTTTGAGTTCAGTGTCTTTGCTTTGTGGGGTTCCAGCTGACAATTGGGCATCATTTATGAAACAGGATCTAACTGGGGAGGTGTTGGAGCAAAAGCTGATCTAACTGCAGATTTGGGAGAACTTTTAGCACATTAGCCAGGAGCAGTTGGGAACTTTGCTCCCTTTTGATAAAAAAAGCAGAAAAACAAAAATAAAACTGTTGGGTTTTTTAGTTGGTGAAGAAACTTGTGGACTATTTTATAATATAGTTTCTCTGAGTTTATTCTGATTTTTAAATGATCCAGTAAGCCCTGTCTGCCATCTTTCAGAACTTTTTTTTAAAGTTTTTATGTAACTTACATAAGCCTGGTTTTATTTTAATAACTAGAAGGCTATTACTGAGTTGTAAAATGTTTAGGCTGGGAATGCTCCCTTTCCCTTACCCAGGGCTAAGAAGGGATTTGGCAGTAGGTGTAGGAGCAGAGCTGTGACTGTTCAGTCCAGATCCAAAGGGCTGGAGTGCACCTGCTGTCAAAGCTCTGGATTTGGAGGCCTTCATGTGGCTTTTTTGAACAGGAAGGATGTTCAGGTGAGGTGTGTTTCGGAGGTATTGTGTGACCACAATCTGTCAACAGGTATTATGGCTGTTTGTTAAAAGCAAACAAAATGGTTACATTTCTACCCATCTCATAAGCCAGCTGTACTAAGCAGAACATCAATTATTAATGCAATAATAGGTATTAAGAAAAGGACACTAAGGGTGGATAAACCCTTTGCGTACTACTGCTGTTTGTACTTGCATTTATTTCAGTAATCCTCACCTTAACAACACCTTAACAACCTCCTTCTCAGAGTATGCACCTTGCTTATGGTAAGAAACACAAATTGAAAAGACAATTCACACCCGAAGCCTGACTTTTAAACATCTCCTCAGCTTTCCTCTAGAATAATGCCATTATTTCTTGGTGCCATTATTTCATAAGGTGCCTTATTCAGGTGCACATAAAAATGGTGCTTTTGCTGTGCTTTACTCTTTTGGGGAATTTAAATAACAGCACAGTGACTTTGCAGGGCATTTTACAACTGAGATGCTAAACTGTTGCTCTGCCCAGTGTGTCTAGCCCTTGGAGGAACTGCAGAAAAAGAAATACTCCAGCCTGTCAGCCTCTGTAGTTTACATCGTAGGCCCATTCTTTTTGTATTAAACCAACTTTTCATCATTCATCTGTGCACCTTCAGCATCTGCAGCAGAAATGCCCCTCCTTGTAGGCTGTTAAGTAAAGCAGTGGGAATTGATTTCCCTAGAAATATGTGGGATAACAGTATCCATCACCCCTGCTCTCCTCCTGTGGTACTGGAAATCAAATTCTTATGTTCTTTAAGAAATCAGGCTGTGTGTTTATATGTCTGTGTGTGTTTTAAGTCTGGAATTTCACAGCTGTGCTGATTGTACAGTAGGTCAGACCAGAGATGAGTGTCCTGCTCCTCAGTTTTTGGCAGGCAGAGTCCTCGCACACCCCTGACCAGAGCTGGGTCCACTTCAAGTGCAATAAACAGATAAAATGGAAGTTCCAGCAGCACACCCACATTCTTGCTGATGATTACAGCCAGGGAAATGATGACTTCCTCATGTTCCATGGTGGTTTTGCCTTTAGTTCCTGGGTTTGAGTTTGTTTTCCAGAGCAGATGTGCTGTGGCCGCTGCTGGGTGGTTCCCACAGCAGAGCGGTTCCGGAGCTGGGGATTGAAAGGGCACAGGAAGCAGCTCCGACAGCCTTTCCCAACACTTGGATAAACATGGAGGCTTTTGTTAAATTCCAGGGCTGATCCATTGTCAGTATAAATTGGCACAGCTTCCATGGGCCTGTGTGAACTGGCATTAAGATACGATCCAACACTGCCCTTTTTTGGGCCAGGTCCTTCAAACTCTCGCCTCCAGCACTCCGGGCACTTGCAGCAGGAGAGCTTGTGCATGTGAGAGTGGCAGGATGGGGTCCTGAGTGTCACTGGTCCCAGGTGCTTCTTCCCTGTATCTTCTGAAGTGGTCTTAATGTTCCTCAGGTGGCCAAACATCTCCGTGAATCTTGTGGGAAGTTGCTGGTACAGGACAGAGGATGGTGGTGCTGGTGATGGGGCAAACTTTCTCCATGCTTGATAAAATTTGGTCACTGCCACCTCCAGAAGTGCCTGTCCCAGCAGCTGAGGGGTTCCAGGGGTACCAGCTTCTCCAGCAAGGGAGGAAGGGGCTGCAGGGGGGTCTGGGAAGTGCAAAAGCCAGTGGCAAACACCGAGCAGTTTCCAGGCAGGAGCTCTCACTTGGATAGTGGGCAGCAGGAAAGAAGGTTTTACCAGGGCATATGGTTTTAGGTTTGAGGCGTTTTTCTTTTTTCTTTTTTTTTTTTTCCCTCTCCTTTTACTTTTTCTCTTTTTGTTTTTTTTTCTCCTGACCTTGGCTTTTCCTTTATTTGAAGGCTGCCAAAGCGGGGAAGCTGAAGCTGAGGAATGTGGGGGAGCTTTAGGAAAGAGTCCTTCACACTGACGCCTTTTGTGCTGCAGTGTGTAAAAGGCTGAGGCTGTCACTGAAATGCAAATGTGTGGTTTTTCACTGATCTGAGCTCCATTTTTTTTCCCAGTAAACAACCATGCTGCATGTTTTAAAGGCTGCTTCCATCTGACATTTTGGTGTGGCGTAGTGCTGACCTCAGTAAATCACTGACAGCACATCACCGTGAGCACAGGGGCTGGGGAAGGATGGTACATCCCGCTTCTCAAGATGGGAAATGGAGACTGAAAGAAGCAAAGGTGGAGCTGGGCAATTCCCAAGTTTTTGGGTGATGGTCCTGCATCCTGGGCTAGGCCAGGGCCTCCCAGCCGTGCTGAAGGGCACTTCCCCATGCTGATCTCTGCAGCACTCCCCAGTAAGAAACCCCATAGCCAATGGAAATGTCACTGTCCCCTTTTTGAGCTCTGAGTAATGTTTTAAATACATCCCCTGACAGATCTGACCCTGGAGATTGAACCAAAGAGCCATTTCTCATCACCAGGGCTTGGGATCACCTTAATCCCCATGCCAGATGCCAGAACATTTCAACATTCACTGGGTCTGGGGAATTATTATCTTAAGAGTTATGACAATGTTTACCTGAGAGCCCCAGCTCTTGTCCCTGCTTTTAAATACACCATTTTAGGCAGTGAAGCATCTTTTCTGCCCCATTGCTTGCTGGTTTGGGCCTGCAGCAGGACTTTGTGGTGGGAAACCTGTCTGCTGGAAATCATCCCCTCTCACTTCTCTGCAAGCACAACAGTCTCCTCCTCCTTCATATCAGCTGATTTTGAAGAGAGAAAGTGTTTCACTCCCAACAGGCCGCAAAAGGGGAGGCCATTAATGACAGACAGATGGAGATCTGAGCATATCCTGTTCCTCCTGGAGCTACCCGTTGTGAATCCTGTGTATCTCCAACAGTAAATCACCACAGCTTGATTCCATATGTCCCCAGCAGTAACTCACCACAGTTTCTGGGCTGCTGTGAACATGTCAGTGGGGCTGGTGAGTGCAAGCCCAGGCAGCACCACCACCCCTGATCCCTACCCAGAGGAGCCACCACCTGCTGCTCCTGGAGAGGCTGGGATGGTTGTGTCACAGGGTAAAGTACAGCCAGGCTGTCCCGGCGGGTCTGTGTGGCTGACATGGCAGTCCTCAACTTATCCCTTGTACCTGAGCTTGGGCTTAAAACACACCAGGGGAGCCACATCCTAAAACCACCTTCTCTCCCCACCAGTTCCAACAGCAGCTGGGACGCAGGGTCCCGTGCAGGTATTGGGATGCTGGGTTTGGAGGAGGTGAATGCCATGCTGGCAGAGCACTCAAACCTCCTGCTCTTTGTCCCTCTCAGCCTTCCAGAAGAATTTAGGTGGGGAAGGATCGCTAGAAGTCACTTAGTCCTCAAAGCAGGGCACACATGGGGCTGCCTCAGGTCTGCATGTCTCAGTGCTGGACACCTGGAGCAGAGTTTAATCACCCTCGCTGTGAATTATTTTTTCCTCTTCCATCTAGTTGGAGTTTTCCCTGCTGTAGCCTGGGACTGCTGCTTCCCATCCCCATGCTGGACACAGCCGTGTCAGGAGGTGGGTTATATTTCCCTGAATGCTGTCCACACACGGAGGGGCAAAGGGACATGTCCCCCGTTACCCCTCTCAACCTATCCGGAGTGGATCCCACCCTTCCGCAGGGACGCACAGGGATTTGGGGCCAGATAAGGGGCTGGAAGGAAGGAAGGAAGCGGAGGCACGCGATCCATCGAGGATAGGGGACAGGGAGTGGGAGCAGTGAAGCTGCATGAGGGGCTGCGCAGAAATTACTCAGCTCCTTAAAAATCCCCATCACGTCACCATTGCTCCTCCCCGTGCTCTCCCCAGACCCTTCTTTCGCCCTTTGCAGGGCTTTACGTACCTGTTGTGCGGCGTCCTGGCCGCGCCCGGCTCCCGTCCCGCTGTCCGGAGGAGCAGGATGTTCCCTCTGGCCACCCGCAGCCCTCCGGAGCCGGGCGAGCGCCGGCTGCTCCCACAGGAGGCCGCCTCTGTCGCAGGCACAGCGACCGCCGGGCTCTCCCCGAAGGGGAGGGACCAAACTTTGCCTTAGTTTTCGGCTGAGACAATCTTTCTGGGAGAAATCGTCCCTGGGCCTGGGAAGCAAGTTTCTGGCATGGAGCCATGCGCAGCAAAGCCTGCGCGTCCCAGCGGAGCCCGCGGCCGCCGCGGTGCTGGGCCGTGCCCCGGTACGGCAGGGACAGGGTCATCCGTGGGCTCGCTGTGTGTGCGTGGTGGAGCTCCCGGCTGGGGCTGGGTCAAGCGGCAGGAACCCCATGAGAAAATTCCCCCGGATGGGTTGCAACACCCCGTGGAGGAGCTGCAATGCCTGTGGCCGGGCGAGCAGGGGAGGACGGCACTTTGGCTCAAGGTTGTGCTGTAAAAATACAGATATTTTCCTCTTGTCCTTAGGAGAAGGACGCTTCCCACTCTCTAGGGAAGCGGATCCCACATTTGGGTACAACTTCTAGAGTGGCGGAAGGTGGATTTAGCACACGTCCCTACTTGTGGGGCAGATCCGCACTCATCCCCCTTTGCACAGCCGTGGTGTTTGCCCCCTCAGTAATGCTGAATTCAGGGAATTCACCGAAAAACCAGCACCAGTAATAAAAGATTAATTTTGTGAGAGATCAACAGCTGTGAAATGGCCCTATGAGCTTCAAGGCTAGCAAAGGGAGGCAGCAGGGGAGGAGGGCAGGTAAAATTTGGCTTGGCCTAAATCGCTTATGAAGTTGCCCCTGTGGACTGTCCCCTTGGAGAGCTACTGAGCTCCTGCCTCGGGATCAGCAGCTTCCCTTCCCTTTGGGTGTATGTGTGTGGGTATGAGCTGCAGCTGGAAAAAAATAAAGTTGTATGAAAAGGTCCAAGATTTTTTTTTCCTCTACTTTTGTCCAGCCCTCATTTCAGTGACAGGTTGGATGCATTAAAGTTTGACGTTTTCAGGATAGATTTGATGCTGTTGAAAGGTGTTGGAGAACAAATCAGAAGATCTCTTTTTAATCTAAAGGAACAGGTTCTTCAAGATTAGTGAGAGACAATGAGGAGGAGGAAGCAGTACAGGGGTGGTTAAAGTATCAGGGAGACCAAATCCTGTGATACTTCTGTGGCCCACTAGGAGCTCCAAAATTTACTTTTCTTTTTAATATATTCAGATTTTCCCAGATGTGCAGGACTCAAACTCAGTAGAAGACGAGTATGGGTCTTTCTTTTGGGTCTTATCTGCACAGTCCAACCACCCAGGTGTGAAACAGGCTATGAATCTTTTAGTTTAAGACCATTCCTCCTTGCTCATCTCTTTTTTTTTTTTAATAAGCTTATTTATTATCATCCCTTTTTATTATTTTCACCAAAGAACATCAGAGGATACTTGCAGAGACATTTCTGTCATTGCAATGAAATGCTACCAGTGAAAGACCCACAGCACTGGCAAGGGAGGAGCCAGTTCCCATGGTTAGTGAGCACAACAAACCCATGGCAAATGTTCAGTGTGGCTTTAGCTACGAGTCCTTTATATAAAGGACTGCACTTTGCTGCAGATTTCTGTGTCTACAGACCAAAAGTCACCATCAGTCTGTGACCACCAGTTTGAAGATAAATTATAACTTTTTTTTTTTTTTTTGCCTCCTGTCATTCATTTTTCCTTATTTTTGGACAAATCCTGGTTTCTCACAGTGCCTGTCTCATTTTTAATCCAGGTGCTGCTTGACCTACTAAAGTTGCTGAGAGGAGCTGATACATCAGTGAACACCCACTAAATGACCATCCCTCTGTTACCAGGCACCTTCCTGAAGAGTGCAGCATGACAGAGCTCCACGAAGCCGTGGCTGTGGGAAACTATGACCTGGTGAAAAAGATTTTGAAGGCGGGGCACTGTGACCCAAACCAGAAGGATGTCGACTGGCATGACAGGACACCCCTGCACTGGGCTGCTGCCAAAGGTAAGGGCACCCCCAGCTCTGTTACCCCTGTGAATGGGTGTCATAAAAGGTGATACTATCTGTAATTGTATCTATGCTGGCAAAATCACAGCTCGTATCTGATAATTTTGTCCCCAATGAGCAAAAAAAGATTAAATATCCATTTAAATGGGAACTTTGCCTACAAAATAATTGATGTGACTGCTGTTGAAGTGATTTTTAGCTTTTTTTCTTCCATCACATGACAATTTTCGATTTACATGATGTGTACATAGGGAATGGGTGCTTTTTCCCCCCATTACTTTTCTAAGAGGTGGCTCCATGACGTTGTTTCTCATGTACTCCTGTGGGAAAGAGCAGAAAGTCCAACCTGCTGTATTTATACCAGGTATTTATCAAACCCAATAGAACAAAATAATAACTGTATTTTACATTGCTCTCTCTTTATCCCACCTGCTTGAATGAACAATGCAGGACCAGAGTTGTTTGCAGCTCCCATTTGGTCCTTCACCTTCAGAAGTGTCTGGTAAAGTCAAATATCCATTTACAGCCCAAAATAGAGATGATGCAACAATATATAATGTATAATTGTACACAATGTAAAATGGGAAACTGGACCTCTACTTCTCTGTGCTACAGTGTTTGTTGGGATCTTGTGTCATGGCATCTGTCTTTGCTCAGAAATCAAGCGTGTGATTTGCTGTTTTACACTTAAAACCATGTTTTTTGGATTATTAAGCATTTAGACATCAGCAAAGGGAACTGAGTTACTTAACAAATTGATGATGAGAGACCAACATGGCCTAGATGCGATTGGGAATGATCCAGCGCAGTCAAGACAGCGTGAGGTGGGGTAGAAAGGTTTTTTTTTTTCTTATTTAAACAGTTCCACAGGTTAGAAAAATGTGAAGGTGAATAAAAACATTGTCTCTATCTACTATCCAACAAACCTTTGTTTTAGTAAAGCTGTTCACAGGTTTTCCTGTTCTCAATGTTTAAATTTTATTTTGCAATTTAACTAAAAACCAAAATGAAGCAATGAAATAGCCAATTGGTCAACAACTGATTGAGATGTGCTGTTCAGAAATTAGAAAACTTTTTGATCTGATTTTTGTTTTTGTTGTAAATTTCTTCTGGAAACAGTCTCGTTTGGGAGAAAATAACCAGCATTTCCTATTCAGTATCATTTATATGGCAAAACAGATAGTCAGGTGGGTGAAATCCATGACTGAGGGAATTATGACCAGCTGTGTGTGACCGCCTTCTGCATCCTGAAGGTATAAATTCCAAAGCATCTTCTCTTCTGGTTTTCTGCGCATTCCAAGGGCGGTCAGACATGGTCAGGCTCCTGGTGGATCACGGCGCCCGGCACTGCCTGCGCAGCGACGTGGGCTGGACCGCGGCTCACTTCGCTGCCGAGGCGGGGAAGCTGCGGGTGCTCCGCGCCCTTCACGCCCTGCACGCTGCCATGGACGCCGCCGACCTCTTCGGAGACACTCCCCGGAGGCTCGCGGAGATCTATGGACACCGGGAGTGCTCCAAGTTCTTGGAAAAGTGAGTATTGGTGGCAGGTCCCGCTGCGGCTGCAGTGAAGATTAACCTCACTGTTCCACGGAGGAGCAGAACAAACACAGTGTGTTGCTTATCTTCCCACCCAAAGCCTGCTAAAGCCCTGACACACAAGCTGTAGTGGATGAGGAAACACGGGCCTGTCACAGGGAAGCCATGAGAAGACATTCTTTTATTCTCCTGCCTCCTGCGGTTTGCCTTGCTATGTTTTCAAAATCGTTACCACTTCATGACATCATTGTTTTTGTAAGGATGTTGCAGAGCCGTTATTGAGCAACAGAAATGAAAGCAACAGCTGACAAGTGTTAACCCCTTACAGTGGTGAATGGCAAATACACGGTTGAGTTGTTTAGGAACAGCCCTCAGCAGTTGTATGTGTGTATATATGTATATAATTTGGCTTTTCTTATAGCAAAGAAAAAAGCCACACTATTTTTTACATAATTATTGAAAGTTAGACCACTTAAGTTAATAGGATGGCCACATATTACTTCCAGATTTTGGGGAAATCCTTGTTGTTTTAGTTCCCCACAGTTACCACTGTGGCAGCACATGCCATAAGAAATGCGCTTTTTAAGGATTCCCAGTTACCATTCCTGGTTTTTTGCCATTGGTTTGGCTCACAGGTATTTTCATCTTGCAAAGGTGTTTCCCTGGATCAGGATGCTTTACTGCAGAGGTTTGAGCTGTGTCCCATCCTGCATCTCTCTAAAGCAGTGGGACAGCTCACCAGAGGATAACCAACTTGTTCAGTGCAAGCCATAGTCCCAGCACCACTTTATTTAAATACACTATCCATGAAACCTGCCCATGCCAGACCCTGGGATGCTGAGAGCTCCCGAAAGTGTTTTCTTCCTGAGTTCTTCTGTGAATTTACAGTCCCACCATCATCCTTCACTGGCATCTCTTTTACCACTGCCACCATTCTCAAGACTGCTTTGGTACCATGTACATCCCATTTTTTTTTAATAGGCATTTATCCAACTTGAAGTCCCCAGCTTGCCAGTGCAGCACACGAGCTGACAAGTTCAAAATCAGGCACGATGATGGGCAAATGTCTGAGGAGGCCAGTGCCTTACAAATGCCACTTTTCATTAATCCACAGAAACCTTTCTGTAGGTACTGCTGTCCTTTTCCTGTAGTTCTTCAGCTTGTTGCTTCCTGCTGAAATGCCCCATGCCCACCTTTTATCTTCACATGGCATCAGTGTCCTTCCATAGGAAAAGACACACAAACTGTGCAAAATCCCCCTGTACAGAGCCCAAAAAACTTTCTAGGGGAGCCACAAGTTCTGGTTTCCAAGCTGTGGCTATTATGGAAGATGCTGATAGCTTTGCATTTTACCTGCCCACCCTACACAGAATAATAGAATCACAGAATGGTTGGGAGGGCCATTAAAGCTCATCTCATTCCAACCCCCTGCCATGGACAGGGACCCATTCCACTAGACCAGGTTGCTCAAAGCCCCATCCAACCTGATGGATCTCAACACTGCTGGAATGGGGCATCCAGACCACTTTAGAGCTAAAGTCTCACTGTTTTTGAAGCTGACATGCTGTAATCCCTCAGTATTCTCCACTTTTCTTCCACACAGAGTATCAGCTCTTCTCACCCTCAGACCTTCAGTTTAAAGGCATTTAGGCAACCAGCAGCTGATAATAAAGCTTTGAAAATTAGATTTTTTTTACTACCTAGACACTGGCTAGGGAGTAAAGCTCAGGTTTGCCAGACCTTTGAGAATGGGGCACTGTCTTCCAGTGGAGATTCTCTTTATACTGTTCTCAGCTCGTGGCATGCTTAGTTTCTAAATCAGAACAGGTAAATATTGTCTAACCTAGAGGGTGAAAGTCTGCAGGCTTCTGCCCCTGGATGAATCATTTATAGCAATTACTTGCCTATTCAATGCTGTCCTTTTTGCACTAATCTCACCAGTAATTCCTGCCAAGTCTGCGGCATTTGCTGTGCCTTGGACGTGCTCCAGAGCCATGGCAGTGAGCTGATAGCAGGGGTAGGGGAATTGCCTGGATGATGCTGAAGGGCAGTGCCCATGGCAGGTGGAGCTGTCTGGGAGAATGATTGACAGGTTGATTGACAGGATGATTGACATCCTGGTCTGAGACACCTTAGCAACAGCCTAGGGTGACTCAGGTTAGCTGATGAAGGGCTTTCTGAGGTGAATGACTGACTTAAGGTGAGAGACTTGTCTTTCAGAACCACATGCTGGCCTGACACACCCCGCAGCTGCACGGCTTCGCGTGGCTGGGAGATCTAATGACTAGGAAGATGCTTCAAATACCCAGCCTAGAACATTTTATAAGACACACAAAGCCTGTATGATCACCTCACAGCCATAACACAGCCTGTGGGCAGCCAAGAGTTTATCACTGAGGCTCAGGAACCCTTTTTAAGCCCAGCCACTATGATTTATGACCACAGTGGATGCCTTCGCCCTCACACACTGGCCTCACTGCCTCACATCTGCAAACCTGGAGTTAACTAGGAGGAATGGCTATTATTTGTAGTGTAATTTCGATTACATTCTGCTCCTTCAGATGTGCAGAAGGTCCCAGAGGTGATGTCCAAGGTCAGGCAGTGCCAAAGGGAGCAGGGCAGTACCATGTGTGCTGCAGAGAGAGAGTTAGGAGTGTGCTTGCACAAAACGCTGCACAGCACAGAGCAGCTCTGCCCTCCACTCATGGTATCTGTGGGGTATAAATATGAGGAACATTTTGTTACACAGCATTCCTGTCAGTTTTGGATATTTGCCTGTCATGCAAAAAGAGAGAAAAGGCAATTTTTAAAATAACAGTCTGAGGGTCTGCACCAAATGCAGGGCTGATGCGCATATCTACACAGGGCTATGAGCATCCAAATCCTTCCTGAATCCAAATTCAGTCCCCTCTAGCACCACCATGACCCTTGCATGCTGTTTGTCAGTCCCCAGGTGTTGCCAGCTGCATGAACTGCCTGCCTACCTGGGCTGGGCCACTGACCCATGCTGAGGGCTGCATCCACATGGAAATATTACATGTATCAACATGAAAATATTATTAACATGCAAATGTTTTGAATAGTCCGCTGCTGAGTATCGGTACCACTCACTGAGGTTTGCATGAACATGCAAAAGTTAGGAAACAGCTGGTTTCAAAACAGCTGCTTCTGAATAGCAAATGCATATTTTGCATCAGATTTGGTTTGCATGAGAAGGGCTTTACTCTGAATGCTATGAGAGCTGCCAAGGATGGTACAGAGACCCTCAGCCCATGTCTGCTGCCACCCTCTCTGAAAAATGCCAGCTGTTGATACTGTACCAAAGGGTCCTGCTGTCTAAGACCAGGGCATATGTATATTCACGTGTAAATAAATAAATAAATAAATATGTTTATATTTAAAAGTCTATGAAAAAGGGTTTCTTGGCCTTAATAGCAGATACTTAACAGCAGACAATAGGGTAGTTCACTTGGAAGGGACCTGCCACTAGTCCTATGGCCTGACCACTTCAGGGCTGACCAGAAGTTAAAGCATCTTATGAAGGTTGTTTTCTGAATGCCTCTTAAACACCAGCAGCCATGGGGCTTCAACCACCACTCTCAAACATAAGCTCTGCGGAGATCTTAGAGCACCCTTCTGTTGGAACCCTGGGTTTAGAGAATTTAGGTTTATGGGATATAGTAATATATGTATGTGTAACAATATGGAGGATTTTGGGTGTAGGTTAGTCCTTCTTTCTTCCTTCTTCTTCACAAATCTAGGTGTTCTGGTATTGGGTCAAAAAACCCGCAGTGTGGATCATGAATAGTTAGTTATTGGGTTGTAAGTAAAAACATACTACTTGGCATTTCATAATTGTGTAAATTGGGCTTTAAATGACCATGGAAGTTACAACTCGGGGCCATTTTCCACCTCGTTAACTAAGAGGCACACTCCATGCAGGAATGCCATAGATAAGAAAATAATAAACATCAATTTGAAGAAAAATCCTGCATCTCCTGCCTTTTAAGCCAAACTCTGAGTACAAGAACTCGAGAGTCAGAGGCAAAACGAAAAATTAGAAATTTTTACACCTTTCAGTACCTGAAGAGAGCCTACAAGAGAGCTGGAGAGGGACTTTGGACAAAGGCATGGACAAGGGGAATGGCCTAGGTAGGTAGGATTAGATATATTAGGAATAAATTCTTGGCTGTGAGGGTGGTGAGGCCCTGGCACAGGTTGCCCAGAGAAGCTGTGGCTGCCCCATCCCTGGAAGTGTTCAAGGCCAAGCTGGGTGGGGCTTTGAGCAACCTGGTCTAGGGGAAGGTGTCCCTGTCCACAGCAGGGAGGTATGGAATGAGATAATCTCTAAGGTCCCTTCCAACCCAAACCATTCTGTGATTCTATGATACAGAAAGCCCATGTGATGAGGTCCATCAATATGGAGCTGCTGGCTTTGCTCTGTGCTCTCGGCTAGGACAGCATTGCAGTCATGTGACAGAGATGCTCTACTACAGAAAAAAAGGGTTTTTCCTGATATTGGATGGTGTTTCTGACAGAGCTTCCTGACTCCTGAGTGCCTACAACATCAGAGCTCTGCAGGAGGAGGAAAGGGTTGGCCTTCTCTTGGGCAAGATTTACACTTGGAATGTCCATGTCTGGATCCAGGCAGTGCTGGGGCCCACAGGGGTCCCTGTGAGGGGAGGTTGGGGCTGCACCATGCCAGGCACACCGCGGTGTTTTCTCAAGTGTTGGTGGCAGCAGGGTTTTGACCAGACCGGAACACAACCTCTGACCTTGTAGATGGGTCTCTGTGAATGGAGCTGTGTCTGTGCTGTGCTCACTCTTGGTTTCTCTCCCAGAGCAGAGGTGGAGAGCAGGAACTACCGCAGGAAGGCTGCAGTGAGAAAAATCCCCTTAGACCAGAGAGATGAAGACTGGGAACTCAAGAAAGAAGAGCTTCAGAGAAACCCACCATGTTTTTGGGAGAAGTGCACGGCCTCTATTCAAAAGAAAAATGGGAAAAAAAAGGGGAAGCAGTAGTGTGCCCTGCCTGTTTGGTGCCTCTGAGCACTTGCAATGCAGAGCGAAGGTGCTGGCAGACCTTATATGGATGGATGGGAGACACACATGGCTACAAGGATGCATCCTTAGAGATATACTGTAAACAATGTCCTTAACAGCTAGAAGTGCTTTTGTCTTTCTCTGTGTTTCTGTGTATCAGATGTCATATTAATAAAAGAACAACTGCAAAATGTATTTAAATATACCAATACTCTCAATCACTGCAATAGTTAAAGTTACTGAGATGGCAGCAGTTACCCATATTGTCAGGGAGGGAAATGGTTGTGATCCTTCCTGATTCACAAAAGCATCTTGGACTGTGGTTCTGCTTGCTCTGCTACTGTCTGTGGCCTTTGCTTCTTTGCTTCTGGCACTGAGTCACCCAGGAGGCTCTACATGGACCTGCAGCCTCTGGTGATGCCTCTCTCTTTTCTTGGAAGTGCGATGTAGTTGCTTCTTCTGGATGAAGTTGAGATGTTAGTTTTGAGCTTTCACCGGACACATGGGTCCAACAGCCTGAATCCTCCATTCCTGGCCCAGCAAAAGGGAAAATGTGCTCCCTCCTTGCTGCTTTCAGACAGCTGTGACTGCAAAGGGTATTGGAGCACAGCCTTTTTTTTAGCATTGCCCCCAGTTATTTTTATGTCTCTGCAAATAGGAATGCTGTGCAACTGGTCCTGAGCTGTGCTTCTGCTCATCAGCACTTTCCATGGCAAAAGTATTTTTAACACTTTCACTTCTCAGTCATAAAATTTGGAATGTGACCCAGAGCAGTTTTCCATAGCGTGCCAGCACTGGGCAGCCATTCCCATTGACTTCTGACATCTCTCCTGTGTCAGCTTCCCTGTGCTGGGCACATCGTGCATCTGTCCCCATGGGCTGTGCAGCGTGGCTGTGCTGAGGGACACCCTGTCCCCTCCAGTGCCAGCTGAGTGGGGCTGGTGCACAGGGCAGGGATGCTGAGCTGGGTGTCGCATTCTCAGGGTTTCACAGGGATGGAAGGAGGGATCTGCAGTGTGGTTTGCTGGGGCTGTGGAGTTTTGTGTGGTGCCATCTGCAAGGTGCTGGTTTTGCCTGCTGAGTCTTGTGGTATGTGAGGCTGTGAGGGATGATGTTGCACTGGATGTAGGGAATAAGATGGATTTCCAGGGACTTCTTGTGAAAGGGGTTGCGACTGTCACGTTAAAGGATGAAGTGCATGAGTAGCAGCAGCAGGGGAAGAAGGGAGGTATGGTGGTTCCTTGTTGCGATAAGGAGTGACGCAGATTTCCCAGGCAGGTGCAAAGGAGAGCGACTTTATTGCAAAAACCTGTCCTTTTTAAGCAGTTAGCCGGTTATCAGTTTACATAGTTTTAAAGCAAAACAAACATAATTCAACTAACCACCATACACCATGATGTGGACACGCGATGATCACGCAGCATGTTCTTCTACCCCTAATTCAGCTGTGTCTCTTTCCCACAGTCCTTTTCTACTTAGCCGAAGTAACAGGCCTGAGCCGTGATTTTACAAAGGCAACAAGGCCTTCATTTTATAAGGTTTTACCTATGTGTAACAGTTCCTGTCCTTTCCAGGCCATTCACTGGGGAGATGTGTCCAGATGAGATGCTTAAGATCTGCCTCTGGACCTGAGATGGCGACAGAAGTGACCAATTCAGGTTCTGCTCTGTTCATGTTGTAACTATTTCATGTTTCACCTGCTGTGGTGGGTTGACCTTGGGCAGCAGCCAGGCCCCCACCCAGCTGCTCCTTCTCTCTCACCCATAAGGAAGGGATGGAAAATAGGATGGGAAAGCTGATGGATTGAGATAAAGACAGTGAGATCACTCACCAGGTACTGTCACAGACAAAACAGATGTGACGTGTGGAAAATGAATTTATTTTATTGCCTATTGAAAGTACAGTAGGATGATGAGAAACAAACACAAACTAGAACCCACTGCCTCCACCACCCTTTCATCCCAGGCTCAACTTCACTCCTTCATCCGCAGCTCCTCCACCTCCTCCCCCACAGCAGCACAGTGGGGTGCAGTCAGTTCATAATGAGTTGTCTCCTCCACTTCCTTCTCACGCTGTTCCCCGATCCAGAACAAAACCTGGGGGTTTTACTGACCTAGAGTCCACTGGGAAAAGCCAATCTCATCACCAAGTCAAAGCAGGCCAGGAGAGCCGTCACACAGAGCAGGGAATCCTGTCCTTGCAGGCAGTGGGGCAGAGAGGACACGCAGGGCTGGCGTGGGAAGGGGGCTCCGCACCCCCTGAGCACCTGGAGCCGTTCCTGCCTCGCTGTTTGTGCATCAGTGACCACCTCTGGTGAGTGACAGGGATCAGCGTGTTCACACAGAGCTGTCAGCCACTGCCAGACAGTGATACAGCCCATAATATATCACACAGCACAGGGCCACAGCAGAAAGAGAGGTAAACCAAAATAGAGATAAACCTGTCGTTAATTTCAGTTGGTTCAATCAGAAAATACCAGAGCATTTGTGGCAGGTTTGCAGTTTTGTTATTGCTCTTTTACAGCCAGCCCCTGTACCAGGTTTAAATAAATTTGTTACTGACAATAAATTAACTCAAAGAATTACCTAAGTGAAATTATAATTGAACATATCTTATTTAAGTCACATTAATTTAGTTCATAGTATTTGAATGTTATATTCTTAATCTCAGTGATGAGAACATTTGTATCATCTACACTGCTTGGAGAGTTGCATTAGAGATTAAACTACTTGTTTTCTATAATGAAATATCAACATTTTGCATGGGCTCCAGTTTTTATTACAGTTTCTAACTCATGCAAACCTTGAACTTCACACTTCTTTCTAAGGGAAGAATCTTTAGCAGTGTCTTTTCTAATTTGGGATTGCTGAAAATCAGAGTAAGGGAATGAACACCCGGAAAAGCGTACTTAAATACTACAATGAGAAATGTCATATGACTTCCCTTCTTTGTGACATAAACCATTTCTAAGACCAAACATACAAAGTTGATGCTGTACATCACTAAGAAGGAGAGAATAGATTTCATGGCTCTGATGTGGGCTTCCATGTTGAAGTTCTTCATGGAGTTTGTCTGCATCTTGCGTTTGTGTCTCCAGAGAGAAAAAAGAAGGAAAACAGCAGAAAAGATGACTGCCATGAATGAAGCAGCATATCCAAAGCCAGCGAGAAAAAAAGAAGGGAAAAAATGTTTATCCATTTTGATATTTGCTTTCCAAAAGTTTCCTTGTGCGGTGGAATTGCGGTTGTTGCAGTGAGGTTTATCAGCGATGTCGTAGGCAAGGATGCCGATAGCCAAAGCTAAAATCCCTGACCCCAAAAACAGCCATGGCACAATCCTGTCGATTTTTACTTTCAGGTAGATGAAGCAGCTGTTCCTGAAACTGGCAATTTTTATGCAATAAAAGACACAAAGACAGGCAGAAAACCACAAGTTGCAATGACTAAAAAACGTTTGAAAAAATACAGCCAGTTGAAGTATGGTGTGAACATAAAGGTAATTGGGATAAATTATTGAAAGAAATGAATATACCCATGAGACGCACAAAGAGCAAAACCTGGAGCATCCCAGCAGCAGCAAGATCTTCTCATTAGAGTTCAAGGATTTCTTTTTGACCCAGGCAATGCAGAGCACACAAGCAAGGAAAGCATTTATCCACATGCCAGCAAAGGCCTCCAGGGTGATGATGGCCAAAGCTGTGGCCCCGTATGAAGTGAGATTGGATTGCTGTGGAGAGTGACAAGCTTCCATGCTGCGAGCTGGGGAGCAGAGCTGTGCTGGCCAAGGGGGCTGTGGCAGCAGTGCCTGAGGCAGGGCAGTGGCTGCTGTTGGTGGAGTGTCAGGGATGGCAAGAGGAGCTTTATAGAGCTGCTGCTGCTGCTGCTGCTGCNCCAGAACAAAACCTGGGGGTTTTACTGACCTAGAGTCCACTGGGAAAAGCCAATCTCATCACCAAGTCAAAGCAGGCCAGGAGAGCAGTCACACAGAGCAGGGAATCCTGTCCTTGCAGGCAGTGGGGCAGAGAGGACACGCAGGGCTGGCGTGGGAAGGGGGCTCCGCACCCCCTGAGCACCTGGAGCCGTTCCTGCCTCGCTGTTTGTGCATCAGTGACCACCTCTGGTGAGTGACNCCTCGCTGTTTGTGCATCAGTGACCACCTCTGGTGAGTGACAGGGATCAGCGTGTTCACACAGAGCTGTCAGCCACTGCCAGACAGTGATACAGCCCATAATATATCACACAGCACAGGGCCACAGCAGAAAGAGAGGTAAACCAAAATAGAGATAAACCTGTCGTTAATTTCAGTTGGTTCAATCAGAAAATACCAGAGCATTTGTGGCAGGTTTGCAGTTTTGTTATTGCTCTTTTACAGCCAGCCCCTGTACCAGGTTTAAATAAATTTGTTACTGACAATAAATTAACTCAAAGAATTACCTAAGTGAAATTATAATTGAACATATCTTATTTAAGTCACATTAATTTAGGTCATAGTATTTGAATGTTATATTCTTAATCTCAGTGATGAGAACATTTGTATCATCTACACTGCTTGGAGAGTTGCATTAGAGATTAAACTACTTGTTTTCTATAATGAAATATCAACATTTTGCATGGGCTCCAGTTTTTATTACAGTTTCTAACTCATGCAAACCTTGAACTTCACACTTCTTTGTAAGGGAAGAATCTTTAGCAGTGTCTTTTCTAATTTGGGATTGCTGAAAATCAGAGTAAGGGAATGAACACCCGGAAAAGCGTACTTAAATACTACAATGAGAAATGTCATATGACTTCCCTTCTTTGTGACATAAACCATTTCTAAGACCAAACATACAAAGTTGATGCTGTACATCACTAAGAAGGAGAGAATAGATTTCATGGCTTTGATGTGGGCTTCCATGTTGAAGTTCTTCATGGAGTTTGTCTGCATCTTGCGTTTGTGTCTCCAGAGAGAAAAAAGAAGGAAAACAGCAGAAAAGATGACTGCCATGAATGAAGCAGCATATCCAAAGCCAGCGAGAAAAAAAGAAGGGAAAAAATGTTTATCCATTTTGATATTTGCTTTCCAAAAGTTTCCTTGTGCGGTGGAATTGCGGTTGTTGCAGTGAGGTTTATCAGCGATGTCGTAGGCAAGGATGCCGATAGCCAAAGCTAAAATCCCTGACCCCAAAAACAGCCATGGCACAATCCTGTCGATTTTTACTTTCAGGTAGATGAAGCAGCTGTTCCTGAAACTGGCAATTTTTATGCAATAAAAGACACAAAGACAGGCAGAAAACCACAAGTTGCAATGACTAAAAAACGTTTGAAAAAATACAGCCAGTTGAAGTATGGTGTGAACATAAAGGTAATTGGGATAAATTATTGAAAGAAATGAATATACCCATGAGACGCACAAAGAGCAAAACCTGGAGCATCCCAGCAGCAGCAAGATCTTCTCATTAGAGTTCAAGGATTTCTTTTTGACCCAGGCAATGCAGAGCACACAAGCAAGGAAAGCATTTATCCACATGCCAGCAAAGGCCTCCAGGGTGATGATGGCCATAGCTGTGGCCCCGTATGAAGTGAGATTGGATTGCTGTGGAGAGTGACAAGCTTCCATGCTGCGAGCTGGGGAGCAGAGCTGTGCTGGCCAAGGGGGCTGTGGCAGCAGTGCCTGAGGCAGGGCAGTGGCTGCTGTTGGTGGAGTGTCAGGGATGGCAAGAGGAGCTTTATAGAGCTGCTGCTGCTGCTGCTGCTGCTGCTGCTGGGGGGGATTTTGGTGCCGCTGCTCTGGGGAGCAGGGCAGGTGCAGGGATGTAAATGTGCTGGGTATCCCCTTACGCGGGGCCGGTGTCACTTTTGACTATTTGAATGTTGGTTCAGGGGGGCTGTGTTGGGTGACACAAACAGCAGAGATGTTTTTCTGCAGTGGAGAGTGTTGTGCTTTTGTGAGTGACCTGTGTTTGATCAGTGTCAGGCTTCATGATATGGGTTCTTCTGTTCCTTCATCACCTCCAATGACCAATTTAGTTTTGGATACACTCATTCAAAAACATTATTTCTTTTGCTAATTTGTAATATTGATGGAGAAATTTTCTTAAGAAAATTTTCTTTTCCTGATACTGCCTGTTACCTGCTTTGTGCTTTGATGTGAATTTCCTTTGGTTTTGCTGACAGAACAGAAAACATGGTTTAGGACTGTTGGTTTTTGTTTACTTCTTTCTTTCTTCTTCTATCCAAGTGTTTGTGAGGAGAATGGAAGTTGTTTCTATTACAAGAGGTCTGAATATGAAGTGTCTGTGCTGGGACTCTGCTTGTACAGGGGCCTGAAATGAAACTGTTACTCCAGCAGGACCATGCTGTGGCTGGGGTTTGGGGTCAGCCGTGCATGAGGAATCTGGCACCTTAAAAAAATAATGGTATGAAATCAGGATCTCCAATGCTGGGCTTTCAAATCAGGAGGATATGGATCAGGTGCTTGAAACATGTGTCTGCTCCTGCTTCCTATCAATCCCCTCCAGCATGTCAAGAAGGACAAGATTGTATCTAACACCCCACATGCATATTTCAGATTCCCTCTTGTAACTCAGGTGGCACCCGACGCTGGTGTTTATGCATCTGGATGGACACACAGCTGTATTGGGATCTGAATCACACTGCACACAGACTGAATTGTTTCCATCAGAGCTTGATTAACGCCAAGCCTCTTCTCTCTCCATCATCTGTTTCTTTCTCCTTTTATGACATAGGGAATCCTAAATGATACATAAAGCTGACATGGTGCAGCAGCTCATCTGTGTGGAACTGGTGGCTTTGCTCCCTGCTCTCAGCAGGAACACCATTG
>VZTI01004253.1:0-20248 GCA_013397865.1 Struthidea cinerea
TATATATAAATAAATATGTATCTATATTTTTAATGAAAGTGTCTGAGGCACATTTTATTTACCAAAACATTTTTTAAAATCTCCCTTGATTCTTTACAGTATGTCTTTCTAGTATTCTAGCAATGAATTCTGTGAATTACAGCAGGTGTGGAAAACAGCTAATGGAGTAATTTATCTAATAGATGAGGGATTGGCCAACCAAGATCCTCCATGGACAAGCTGGTGAACATCATGATCCAAGGGACATTTTCTCTTTCTAAACTTGTGAACCAATCGTACTGCAGTCACAGAAGTGCTATCCAAGCAGTTAAGGATGGGAAAACATCATAATGGAGAGCCAGGACCTGAAAAATGAGACAAACTGTAGCAACACAGAAGACTGCATCCAACCAGTTTCAAGGAAGAGCAAGGAAAACCTCTGAATAAAAAGCTGAGTAACTTTTTGCACAAGGAACAAAGCATATCTGCCAGCTTCTAAGCAGCTATCTTCAGAATAAGTAAAGCTCACTACAGCAATAGATTTTTGACAGATTTGGAATATTTTTGTGTACTAGATCCAAATAAAATTTGGCAGTCCTAGATGGTGAAAGATCTGCATTTGTGAGCCCAAACTTACGCGGAAAACTTGTCAACTATACTACTACAGTCTTATATTTAGTTGTTACATGAGATAAACTAAAACACTAATATTTGTAGTCTTTCTTTTTCAATGTAGCACTAATATAGCGTATGTGTGTCATCACAATATGTATCTCAAGTACTCAACTAAAATGGACAGTTAAAACCTGAGATCTGAGTAACTTATTTGACACACTTTGGTATTGTTTCCATGCTCCTCAGTTTTAGTGTAATTTCCATAACTATGAATGAAGAGAGCAAAGAAACTCCTTTGCAGTACAGAAAATTCCAGTGCTCTGAGGAAACGTGAAAAGTTTGTCAGAGAATCCAGCTGCATACTGTGATTTGAGGAATTATAAAGAATATTGAAGTCAAGCTACTGATGTAGCCATGGATCGGACAATTCCAGTAAGCCACAGAAAAATACCAGGCGGAGGCACTGACCACTAATGACCAATATCCTGCAATGTAGTGGGTTCAAAACATACTTAACAGCTGAGATTCAATTTCTCAGACCCAAAGTGATATACCAGAATGTGAGATGTATAAATACACATGGGAAACACCATTTTCTAACACTTTGCATCCTACTGTAGTATCTGCAGCTTGCTATGCTGAGAAGTACTGTGTGTGCTCTGCTGTGAACCATGATGCAAAAAATACAAATAAGACTTCCAGAAAATCACTATACATTTAAGGACAATAAGGCCTTTTTTTTTTTCTTCTAATTGAATAGATACGTTATTAATACTCCTTGAGCCTGTAAGAAAATACCTCCAGCACCCACACTTGAAATGGGATGGAACACAGTGTACTCATATATAATAGCATAACTATTTTAGAACACTTCAAGCAGCAAGAGACAAAGAATGTGAAGTACATCATTACAATAATTCATGGTACTAAGTTCCTATACTATGCTATTATTTCAAGTTTGTTTGAAAGACATACATTGGTATTTTGAAGTGTGAAGTGGTATCTATAAAATATTATACAATGTAATATACTGCATTGCAACAGAGGTTATCAAGATACCAAAAATGAGCTCCATTTTCTTGAGCCTAACTTTCACAGTGTAATTAATGAAGGCAGCAGCCTCATATTTCTACTAAATCACAGCATAGATCAATATGACTGTCATTACTAAAATAAATAAATAAATAAATAAAAAATTAGTAACTGGTAAGGTAAGACCATGATGAAAGGACAATTCACTGTCTGGCAGTTCTTTTCCAGAGAAAGAGAGCTTCCAAAGACAATAAGAACATAATAAAACAATTCACCTCACTTTGGAACAAGTGTTGAAATTAAAGTCTATCAGTTATTTCTAGAAGAGTATGAAAAACAACTAGTTTCTTGTAGGGACAAAAAACACATTTAAAAGGCTTCCACTCTTCCCATCAAAATTAGTTTTAATCAGATATTAATACATAAACTTATATTAATAGCCAATCTTACTTTGATGTAAGGGACCTTGGCATTTACACTTAAAGAGAGCAGTTACCTATTAGACATGAAAATTTTGTCAATGTCATATTGTAAATTGCCAACAATTTTGCATTCTTAATTTACTATTTTGACACTCATTAACATAATGCAATACAAACACCATTATTTTAAAGTTAATATTAAAAGAAATCTTGGCAGTAAGCTGTTAAATACAATGCATTGATACAATGCTGACCAAAGTTCCTCTCAGTTTTGGGTTGGTTTTTTTTGTTTTGTTTTTTTTTTTGTTTTTTTACTACACATTCCCTGATATTTTTAAATTCATTAATGTCTCTTAAATTTGTATTAATTTTCACAAATTGCTGAGTCCCGTGAAGGACTGCACTACAAAACAAAAAAGTTGCTGTCCAAGGTACTGCACATAAAGACAAGTGTTCCAATTAATCTCTCAAATGTGTTAAAAATGTTTTCAGATTTATTAGACAGTAGCTGTCCTTAGCAAGCAAGCTAGCCTTGTTGAAATTCCCTATATGATACTGCAGTATCAGTGTTATGCTGTTACTTTCCAGGGCCTCTTCTACTGCATTCCAGTATGATCAGACCTCCCAGCACCTGACAATAGCCAGTATGTATAATTAAGGAAAAACCTGTTCTATTCTTTGTTACAGACTGATTTTCAGCAGGGCTGAAATACAAAAAATGTCTTTGAATTCTACATGGTGCATGAATAAAAGCTACCCTCTAATAGAAATCTAGCTCCCATGTACTGTTCTGGCATCCTGCAGAGCAGTCACTAAATGTAATTTTATCTGCAGTATTCACCTTACATATCTCAGAAGCATAAAGATTCAGACATTCATGCAGTATATAGCAAACAGCAACCTGAGTTTAATTGCTACTTCAAAAAATAACCATAGAGTACAAGAAAATTAAAGACCATTTTTGTTTCTTTTGTTAAGTTTGATAGGAGAAGCGTATTTGTGATTTGCTAGGCTAAAAAAATGCAACAGCCAAGAACTGCAGTAAACCTCTCAGAGCTAATAGCAATATCCAGTAATGCTTTCCCACATCATCTTCAAATGGATTTAATTCACTGCTTAATCAGTCAAATTAACACTAATCCCCGTATGGTTAGAAAGGATGTTTCTTAACAAACCCGATTTATGATTTATTTATTTGTAAAGTGTCTTACAGCTGAGATGCCTAGAAGAACTAGTGTGTTAATTCAATCATGCTGACAGAGCTGATTTCACCTAAGAAATTATCTCTGCAATTCACAGCATGGCTGACAGCTATCGGCATAGAAAAGCAGCACAGTAATCATTTAAATCATGCAAAAACACTCACCCAAGAAGATGTAGCAAAGATCAGGATCCAGCTTCCAGACCCCATGAAGCTGAGGGAGCAATCCACTAGCTTGCTCAGGCCAGCAGTGTCTCTCCTACACTTGACCTAGACTGCCTTACATAATGAGGAATCAGTGCTGTATCCTGTGTGGAGGAGCAAGCTGAATGTCATCACCGGCAGAAGTAGGGAGAACTGGCAGCAGGCAGGCTGGTAGTTAGCATGGAGATCACGAAGTCTGCTTTCCCTGACTGTTCTGAGAGAAAACACAAGAACAGCTCAGAAATGCTGGTGTCATTCCTCCCCTGGAACGAATGACCGGAAGGACTGAGGGTGTTACAAATGTGAGGCAGACAGCGAGCGCTAAAGCTGCAGCTGTACCTGCTCTCGAGGCAGGGGAGCTCCTGTCACACTGCGCCCACAGCACTGCTCAGCTACCCCTGATAGGAGAGCAACAGCGAGGCAAAGCACCGAGAGACACACACTGCTCCTGCACACTCTGTCCACGTATTTCTTACTGTGGTGAGTAGAAGGAAAGCATTGAAATAAGATAAAGTCTGCCATTAATTTCTAAAGGGAATTGCTATTCCCTCAAATCTTACTGCATGCAGGTTAGTTTCTGGAAAATAACCATTTTTTACCTGTTGTACATGGTGTTACAGGGGTTAAACTGCATGTATGACAGAGATTTGATTTTTCAAGAAAATCATGGGAAAGATACATTCTCTGTTTTGAAGATATTTGCAGTCATTTCTGGTGTTTCTTTGCTATTTTGGGGGGCGTTTTTGAGAGAAGCCTTGGTATATTTCTTAGTTTATTGTTGTTTGGGTCATATCAGCACTTCTGTGCAAGGCACAACAGGAGAAACAAGTATTCAGGCTTAGCCAGCCATTAAAAACCTACACAACCTTGTTTAGAAAAAGCACTTTATAGAAATTTAAATTACTGCATATAACTTGTATTCCATAAACTATTTCATTTTAATGCTTCAATAGTAAGCAAAGAGCCTTAAATGCATATCATGCATATACAAATTATTCGTGAATGAATATTTTGATTGACAACATTTCTCTTTACAAAAGAAGGCAAAGGTTTCACTAACATGGATCATCCTACGTTTTTGTGGTTATAATTGAGGCTGCTCAATTAGACATAATCAAGAGTAAATGCAATTAGACATAAAATCCTGTGGCAACGTTAAAAGACAGGTCAAGAAAAGTTTTAGTCTCAATGTGGAACACTGACTGGGGTTTACAGAAGTCAGGTTAGATGCAGGAACTATTAGTCTTAGTTGTGTCCTTAGCAGACTAAACATGACTTGAGCTCTGATCTCAAAAGGGAAAATCAAGGTGAAAGTGAAAGGGATAAAAATAATCCAAATTTTTGTTTACAAAATCTATTTAATTTATAGTTCTCCTTTAAAGATAAACTTACAATAACTTTTCTATCAAATTTGATCAGGTAAAAAAAATGCTTGCTTTTCACTGGCTTTTGAAATACATGTTTTCCTTGTCCCTTGTTGAATGCTTTCCTTTTTCCTTTCCTGAAAATTAAAAAAAAAAGGAAAAAGGAAAAAAGAAAAAAAAAAAATCAGAAGCATTTGATATAAAAGGCAGATCACTAATAAGACCTACAGCTAGCATATCCTGAGTTAAGTAGAATGTGGAAACAAAAAAAAGCAAGAAAAATATCATTTGAGAGTAATTTTAAAAAACCCAATTATTGCTGTATTTTAAATCAGTAACTGTTTTTCCAATCTTCAGAAAACAACATTAAAAATACTTTGGTACATTTATTTTTCACATATTGGTGTAGACTGCTAATGAGCAGTCCCTATCAAAACTTTATATAGTTTATAAGTACAAACCTCTACTTTTGGTGTTTCAAGCGTTAAATAAGAGTGCTTGCTTTAGAAAAAAATCTGTTTAAGTACTTGCCCTGGGTTAATCAAGAGTTGGAAATATTATGACCTGTATTAGGCTTTGGAAACATACAAGGACAGTTTAATTAAGGTGCAAAAACGTAGCAATTCTCTTGGTCATGGCATTCCAAACAGCAAAGCAGACACAGTACTCACCTAAAGCAAGCTCAGGCGCCTCCACAGCCATGGCACTGGACAGGACAATCTGACTAGAGATAACCAAATGTTGACTGCATCAGGTAGAAAACTAAATAAAGCTCATTGGTAAACTACAGGCAATCCAACCCAATACACAGAAATTGAGTAGAAAAGGCTACCTAAATGAACAGAATGCAAATTTGGCTGGCAGCATTGCAAAGGCAATATACAATTTGCTTGATGTTGCAGCTCAAGCAAACTTAGACAAAGTTTGATACAGCTGATTCCATCTTTGGGCTAAATGATGACTTGGATATTCCTTCAAAGTTTTCCACTCTTGTTTTCTATAATATTTCCTGTAAATGTATATCCAGTTGGAGAACAATGACTGCCTCATCACAGTCTGTTCTCACGAGGATAAGTGAATCCAGTGTAATAGTTTGCAAACATTAGGTTTTGTCATTCAAAACACACCTGAGAGCCATAGCTTTTTTCTGGAGTATAAAAGCTGTTTACTTCTCTCAGGTACTAGCCAAATTGCTCTTCCATTGAGCCAGAGTACTTTTCAGTTTACAGTAACTCATATAAGCCTTTTTCCCTGGGTCTGATCTGCTGGCAAGTCAAGACTATCTGAACACAAATTGATACAGAAGTTGCTGACATGTAGGACTTTCAGCAAAATACTTTCTGAGCCAGCTGCACTGGTCATGTGAGTAGTAATGTCTAATGCTTGAGTGTGGTAAGAAAGTAAGTCAAGTTTATATAATACTCAACTAGCAAATTAATTATTCTGGTGCCTCAGCAGATAGAGAGGCAAAGTAAATAAAGTAAATGCAGTTTGAAAAAAAAATTCTTGAATAAATTGTAGTCTTTTGAAAATGACTAGAAAAATCTGCTGATTGAAAAAGAAGAATGACAACCCCTCATGAGGATGGAGACGAAAATATGCACGTTTGGGGGTTTAATGTGAGGAGTACAAAACAATCTAAACTCTTTTGCTACACGTGTTATGAAGATAATGCTAGTCATTATTACAGAAGACTGTAAGCCTATGAACCAAGTTCTGGAATTTTTCCTTTATGGAAAATATGGCAGTAGAGGTTTACAGTGCTTAACACTAAATTACCCTTACTTGCTGAGTTTATTTCCACAAGGTCCTTTCTATTCCATGCTGAAATGAAGGAAGCAGTATCTCGTAGACCTTACTCCTGCCAACAGCCTTGAGTAAACAGGACAATTTTTTTTAGACACCTTGCTCTTAAGATGCCTCGCACATAAATAAATCATTACTTGAGGTTTGCTCATACTAATATAGATTCCATTTGGGATCTGCTGAAACACTAAAATGTTCTGGTATCAGTGACCGGAGAGACAACTACAATATCTTGTGGTGCAGGTTTTTTGGCATTTTTTGCGTCCTTCTCTGACCTTTCTTTCTTTTCTCAAAGTAACTTATCCCTTGTGTTCCTGAACAACCTGGACAAGTGAGTCATGCTGAAATGTGTAAACAATGGCTCAAAGTCTTCAAAAAAATAAACTCCTGTATATAGTGTTGATAACACATAGTCTTATCAATGGAGGAGGAGGGGGATTCCATGTATGAGTCCTTTACCCAAGTGTCTCTGAAGACTTTGGTCATTTCTTTGCACGTGCTACTTTGAATAAGGAAAACCTATAAAAGCACATCACATACCTACTTTTGAAACGGGTAGCAAAAGCTTTTGATTTCTTTCCTCAAGTATTATCTAACAGCTCAAGATCTCAATTTACTCTGCATATATTTTTCATTATTTGACCCAGTCATATCACAATGAAGATCACTGGAGGACTAGTCAAAGAGGGATGTTTTTTCTCCTTTAGTTGACTAAACTTTCTGGTATCTGACTGATGCTAATATTCAAATAGGCAGAAGTACATCTCTAAATACCCTCTTGTCCTTAAACAATACCCTACCAAACTTGCAACTGATTTAATGAGCATTTTAAAAAGCAGTCATATTTCCAAACATCTTAAATTGTACAACTTAGATGTTAAGACGTGTCAATGTTTTCAAGGCTCCTTTCCTTAGTATTTTACAATATTTAGTATGCTACATATTTACAAGAAAGTCCCTGATTTTCCTCCAAATGATTAAGTATTCCAGTCATGAAAGGTGAACACTGAATTCTTGAATTCAGTGGATATTCCTCAGATAGGTATCACTAATTTTGTGATTTTGTACTCACATGCAGTTTCTGATATTTAACAATATACATTATCCTAGAAAATAACTGAAAAATTATAATCCAATTAAGCATAAAAACCTTCTAAAATTAAACTATGAACATTAAATAGGTCAAGGTCACAGTAATCTTAATATTCATGGACTGTTCTTTCATTTCTCTTTGACATCTCTTCCTCTACAATAAAACTAGCTACGATAGCCTTTTAAATTCCTTTTCAAGATTCTCTGTAAGATTTATAGGGTTGCCTATTATACCTCTGAGAGTGCCCATAAACTGATTTCCCAAGCGACTATTTTTGTACTTATCTCATAAAAAAGCCATCTGCTGTTTTGCATATTAATACTAAAAGAGAATGACAAAAATAGGAGGAAAGAAAAAAGTTTAAAAATCAAAAAGCAGTTAATTAAGCATTCAATAAATATGCCTATTTATTTTGAGTAAATGAATGATCTTTATCAACTGAAAATAATTAGTACTGGCAGGCTTTTCTGTTGCATTTTCTTCTGTTACTGATTCCAGGATGTTGAATTTAGATTTTAATTATTTTTAGCATCGCCCTAAACTATCTTTTATGAGCTTAGGAGCAAGAAAGAAACCACACTTACTTTTGGAGATTAAGTTATATTGTCAGTCATCCATCCGAACATTTCTAGAAATTGTAGTGGTAGTACCTTGAACTCCAAGCCATGAGTTATTGATGCCTAAAAACAGTATCAGGCAAAACAGATTTATGGTTCAGCATAATAAATGTACCATTAGCACTAAAAGCAATAAAGTGCCTTTTTTTCTTTTTTTTTTCCCCCCAAACCCCTCCTAAATAGTCCCCAGCATGCACCATTTGTGATATTGGTTTAACACAGATACAGAACTGGCTAACGCACAAGATCCTGAAAGACCTCCTACAACGAACATGTTCGCAAGACTGGCCATCCACCCTAGCAACACATGAAGATACAATCAGTACTCACTTTTCGCTAAAAGGCATAAATTCATCACTTCCATTTCATTCTGGATCCAAGTACCTTATATTTGTCCTTCTTTAATTGACATGGGCCCAGACCAATCAAACAAACTGTATTTACTTTCATTGGGTTTTAATGTCTTTTCAAGTCTTTGAAAGGTCTATATTTCTGGGAAAAAATAGAAAAATAGTTCAGATGTAGTTCTTTATAGAAAAGTGATACTTCTTATATTTTGCTTTACCAGAAATTTTAGAAATATGCTTAATAACTGCAGGGTAACAAAAGAGTGGGTGACCTGTTAAAAGTTTTCAATAGATCTCTTTGGTTCCCACCAAAGAAAATGTTCCAGTTTCTGTATTCTTGATCCTCTTATTTTCATCATTTCAGTGCTTCCAGGAAATAACACAGATTCCCTTTTGGTTTCCTTCTTTTCTTTGCAAGATGTTCCTTGTCATTTGGGCATAGTTTACAATATGAGAGCTCACAATTACATAAGAAGCCTGTGTCTCAGGTAACTTTTCAAGTCTCTAGTGTCTGTAGCTGTTTCCACAGAGGACTTCCTGAGCAGTAATCGAAGGTCTTCAGGTCATGTATTCCACATCCAAATTTTGAACTTGCACACTACAAGCTCTCACAGGCAAAAGACTGTTCAGCCTTCATACTACACAGAGTTAAATATGGATGGTGCTCAGGCATCTAGATCAGGGCATGCTTCTGTCTTCATTTCTGCTTCAGCAACCCAAAGATAAAGCCTAGTAAGAATGAGACAAGTCTTTTAGGTTAATACCTTTGTACCAAACACATAAACCTTCATTCAGTGATGAAAAAACCACAGTGGTCTAACATGCCAGATGTCCCAAATCTTTGTGAGTTGAGGGAAGTCCCTTGTAGAGCAGAAGGATTCAGGGGCTGTCAGTCATATTCCGCAGCTCCCAGGTGCGTCTTTGTCTGCCTGCCGTGGCTGGCTAGCTCGGGGGTGAGATTCCGAGCTAGCACAGCAAAATAGCAGATTTTAGACCACACTTTAAAAGCCGGCCGAGCTGCCTGGGGGTTTTCCTTTATCTGGCTGCTGGATCCCTCTCTAGGGTGAAGCAGCTACATCCACGGGGATTTGGGTTTGACCCCCCTGGACCCCGGGAACAAAGGAATGCGAGAACCGGAGACGCTGGAGGAGCTGGAGGTGCTCATTCTCCGGTCGCCCACAGCAGTCTGGCTCAAAGCTGCTCGCTTCTCCCGGGTCTGGGGGACTGGGGGCGGGGCTTACAGCAACAGCCAATGGGGAGGGANAGGTGAACCAATACACATTTGTATAGAGATACCATAAACCGGGGGGAACTGGGAGGTGAACCAATACACATTTGTATAGAGATACCATAAACCGGGGGGAACTGGGAGGTGAACCAATACACATTTGTATAGAGATACCATAAACCGGGGGGAACTGGGAGGTGAACCAATACACATTTGTATAGAGATACCATAAACCGGGGGGAACTGGGAGGTGAAACAATACACATTTGTATAGAGATACCATAAACCGGGGGGAACTGGGAGGTGAACCAATACACATTTGTATAGAGATACCACAAACCGGGGGGTTTTCCCAGGCGCAGGTCTGTCCCCCCACGCCCTAGGCTGGCAGGTTTGCCAGGACACCCCAACACCCAGGTTCTGAGGTTCCAGTCCTTTGCTGACTGATAACTAGTGTATTCTTGTTTACATAGCAGGATACATCCTTGCCAACACCTTAGGTTTGCATACACTTAAGTGATCCTTTGTCTAATACTGAGCTTAGCAGCACTGTATAAAAGCATTAAAAAAGATATGAATACTATCTCATGTAAAGTAAAGTAACTTCTAAAGTGCCTTGGTTTAAAACATTTGTTTTATCTGTCAGAAAAAAATATTATTTTGGCTACTATAAATTGATCTTTCATTTAAGTAAACTGAACTAAAACCAATTAACACACTAATTGCATAATCAGGAATAGTATTTTGAAGGTTTCAGGATAAAGAGCCATGAAAGTCTGTGTCATTTTTGCTTATCTTGCTGATCTTTTTGATGTAGCTGTCTCTTTTTCCTCCCTCTATGCGAGAAAGTAAACTGAGTGTCCTTGTAAGCCACTGTGACTTGATTTCAGGCAGAGTAAATCAAACAAACAAACAAAACCAGCCATAAACAGACCAAAGCAATGCCTAAAATGCCTCGTCATCAAATGATATTAGCTCTTTATGCTGATCTCTTTGAAACTGATTCCACAGTGTAAACCAATGATATCTCAGAGAAATCTACTGAAGAAGTTCTTTCTCAATCATTCCTAGTGGGTAATTTTTCAGGATTCAGCTATATGTAGTCAAATCACTAAGTCCTTAGAGGTCAATAAGGGAAAATATTTTTCTCTTCCTATTTTTAACAGGTCACCTCAGGTGAATTCAGCAAGTTCTATTGTTTAAGGTACTTCAATGAAGCAAAATTCTTTCCTTTGTCATATTTACTTCTTTAACAATTTTTAATTTTTATTGGAAGCTGTGGCAACGTGACCTTGGGAAAGACAGGTCTCTACTCTTCCTTCTTCAACTGCTTACAGTGCAGTATTGGGATGCCTGTCACAGTCCTGACAGAGACCATCTTCCTCCCAGAACCAGTATCTCAATCTGTGTCAGCTTTGAATCATTGCCTTGCAAAATGCAGATTTTGGTCTCCTTGTGTCCAAAGGTGGACTTGCAAAGGAAATGAAGCAATGCAAGTCTCTCTATGCTTTTGCCTAAGAACAAATGGCTGAAACCTTCTGAAAGCTCCAGGTCTAAACAGAGTCGTCTGGGGAGGAGATTGAGTGCTCTCTCACAACGCATGTCAGAATTTCTGTGCAACTCAAATAGAATCATAGAATCATTCTGGCTGGAAAAGACCTCTAACATCGAGTCCAACCATTAACCCAGCACCGCTGCGTTCACCCCTAAACCATGTCCCCAAGTGCCATTAAAATAGAAATTAGAACAGAAACATTAATAGGACTTTCTGCCCTTAACAGCAGCTCTCAAACCTTTCTCCAGGATTTCTGTTTTGATTCACCATCTTCCTGGAAAGAGTGGGTTTTCCACTGAACTTTCATTACCCCCTCCTTTAAAACTAAGAGAACAGGATGAGTAACTTTTTATTTTTCCCTTTTTAACATAGCACTTCCGTGAGGATGCTTGAGCTTCAGCAGGGCTACCCTGATTTTGGTTGTGAGGCTATATTGATATTTTATTTCTACAACCCGTGCCCCTTCTTTTTGTTACTCTGACTCTGCTGGAATAGCCATGTCAGTCTAGAATTGGAGCAGTATGATGCAATCTGCCATTGCCAAGCATTTTCACCACCAATATAGAAAGGAATGCTAATCCATGATAAGTTTACTCAATTGCAGCCACATTCAGATAATTATTTTAAGCAAAAAAAATTTGGAAAATACAAGCAACACTACTTCATGGAACTTCAGGCCTCATGGGCTAGAATGTTTAATCTCAGCTTCATTCCACTGGATTTAGCTCAGTTACTCCTCTAATGGAACCATAATTTATTTATTATGACTGGAATCAGAGGGGAATTAAATAATTGGGTGAAAAAGGTCATAGAATGAAGACAAAAAGTCACAGCAAGCGCCTCTACGGCAAGTGATTGCTAGGTGAAATGTATTGAAATGTCCTGTGCTGCAGAAGAAAGGTTTCCAGGGGCTTTCCTCTTCCTTTCTCTGCTGACTTGAACTGCAGCCCTAAGCTCAACAACCACTTTAAAGCTGAGTTAGTGAGAAAGATACCCATTAATCCTTGTAATACAGGTGTATTCTGAAAACTATCTAATTCCCAGTGCTAATTTAGACTTCCTCAAAGCAATTCTGAGAAAAAAGAATAAACAGAATATAGCTGACTAATTTATGCATTTTGGAGAAGTTGTTTCATGACCTCTAAAGGACATCATTTGATTATAATAATAATAATCTTAAAGCAGAACTGTTCCTATTAGTCATAGGAAAAACTTCTTTCAAGATGAAGGGAAAAGAAGAATTGCTAAATTAACAAATTACACTATGGAAGTGAAGAATTTATATTTGCTTTGCTATGAATCTAAATTAAAGGCCCAGACCAGTTCTATATTCACTGCCTTTTGTATCAGCTCTTCCAATACTTATTTACAACAAACTGCATTTTACAAGGTGAACTCATCTAGTATCAACTGCTGTTTTCTAGAAAATACTATTCCATTGTCAGAAATGCTGGGGAGTTCCCAGTGTAATGTCTTATCCACCCAACAGTGATATGTGCTTCTTAATTTTCTTTTCAGCAAGTTCATAAACTGAATTATTTAAGCTTGGTTTAAATCTCCTTGCCAGTGCCTCAAAACACTTTTTTGCATCTTACACAATCTTTCAGTAGACCTCCAAACTCCTTCGTGAACAAAAGGCAGAATTTTTTAAAGAAACCTCATCAGCGCCACATGTTCCAGCTCATACCATGCTCATGTCCCTGCCTCTGCTTGCTGCTCTCCACTCCAGTCATCACAGTAGCACACTGGCCTTCTTGCCCAGGCCATGCACTTTGAGGTGGTTTTGGCTTTTAAATCTTTCATTCTTGTTTCATTTGAAAAGGAACTTTCTTATCCTACATTCTGAAGTCCCAATTCTTGTACCTTGCATTTGACTATGTTCAAATTTGGTGTTTTCAACTCCAATATTTAAACCAGACTACTCAGCTTGCCTTGAAATACCAACCTTATTAACCTTGTTCCTTTTTCCATGTCCTCTGCAAACTTTATTATCAAAAACATTACAGCGTAGTGTGCATAACTGACAAAATTATTAATTACACCAAATAAAGAACCTATTTATAGAGGGTCCTTCCTAGAAATAATACCACTCAGAGACATCTCATTAGTGTTATTTTTAAATCTATCAGTCCAGCCTGTAGCCCACCTAATTTGATCACTTGCATCCAAATGAAGTATTTAATGGATGCATGATATTCAGTAACTTTTAAAAAGTCCCAAAACCAACTATGCTTCTATGCTTGCCTTTTTAAATAGATTTATAATCTTTTCAAAAAAGGGAGTCATTTGACAAGATTTATCTTTGTGCTCATTACCATAATTAGCACTGTAGCCTCTAATTTTTTGTTGCTCAAATCCAAATATCTTCAGTATTTTACTTGGAACTAATAATCATGTAACTAATCAATAGTTCTTCAAAATGTCATTTCTAGTGTTTATAAATCAGAGTAAGATTGGAAGTCCTCCAGTATTATTCATGTCACATTTTCAGAAACTTGTTGTTAGTTCTGCTAACAATAAGGGAATATTACTATTGTTCATTAAGTCTTCACTGATTAATCTCATTTATTTCAACTTCTGATACACAGTAATAAAATGGAGTCCATGCCTGGTACGTCAAAAGACAGCATTCAGAATATTAAAAATAATGTATTGCTTTACTCCTGTAGGTGCTAAAAAGCTAGAATCAGAGAAATTCTGCAGCCTTTTCTCAATATTCTGTGAGCAGACTGTCTTTCCTATGTAAATTATTTTAAACAAGGTCACAGTTTCATCAACTTCTTGCACTCGCAAGTTGTTTTGCAAGATTGTTATGGCTTTGACTTTGAAAATATTTTGGAATAGGTCTCTTAAGACTTGGCCAATCCTCTCAAGGAGTGGATGGCCGAGGAACCAATTACCTATTGCCACTCAACACACTTTTTGCGATCTATCCTATATAGTAGTCAGAAAATTATTAAAGAAAAGCTTCGGCTTCCACTGTTCATGAGCCTGGACTCTGTCGTTTTCTTTACACGCCTCGGACGTAACAGCGACACACTCCTTTTCTTCTCATCTGTCCTAATGATGTGTTGCTTATCTTTCTTTCTTCTGCTATCCCAGTAAGACGCAATCTACCCTTAATAGTCACAAGCACTACTGTTAGTGCCACGAATACTCAGTGTCTATTCATGTTTACCTTGGGACCACACTGAAAATTCTCACAAAATGCTTTGTGGCTCTCAAACCCTTTTTTACTATAATTTGAGCACATATCTCTATAGATAAACTTTGGGGGTCACATCCCTGCCTGTGCTCACTGCATGCCACCCCATTAGCCATGGTACTACTGGCTTCAGTGAAATGTGGTGGCTCCTTACGATCAGAAGAGTAGGAAAGTATTTTTTGTAATTTTAACTGAGATTTGAAACAGGAAAAAAGTACCAGCAGCAGGTCTGTCCAAGTCATCATGTGGCTAAGACATGACTCTTGATGATTTGGAGTTCAATGATTCTCTACTCTCCTGGTTGTATTTGTGTTGCTATGTTGTTAATGCTTCAACTTTTTATCTTTTCATTAAAAATAATTTTTTAACAGAAGAGTTCTTTTCCAATCTAAGAAGAAAAATATGCAAAGGTATTGTTCTGGATGTAACAAGCACATGGTAATTAAAGGTTTTGGACATTGCCAATCCATTGCCACAATGGATGGTGAAATTTGGCAATGAAAGTGAATTATAAATTAAGTGGGTTTTGGTGCATCCCAGCAGGTGCAAAAGAGCAGTGTGTTGTAGTCTTTTAATTTCCCCAAGTCCAACACTCAACCAGAGGGTGCCACAAAAATGCCCAAAGTCACACTAAAGCTACTCAGAACTGTAGAAAAGATGATCTTCTTACATAGATGGCGTCACACAACAAAGCACAGTTCCTCTAATGGCTTAAAATACCTCAGTAATGTTTACCTTAATTCAAGTGCCCATCTGGATGCTTTGCATACTTCATATTCAACAGGGGCCTGAAGTCTTAAAATCACCAGTTCTCTTGGCTAGGAATAGCTATTAGAATGTTTTAAGCTTGCGGAACATTTCCAAGATCCCTGAAGCCTGCTCCTGGGAATAGCTTTCTCCTATTTCCAAATATTTTTGCAGTCCATCTGATATAAATATATAATTATTAGAGAAAGAGGATTCACACAATCTGTGGATGAATGGCGAATAACGGACAATTTAATGCAGGTTTTTGTGGGGATGAGAATTCGTCGTTTATATAGGTTGGAATTTCCTGCCTGCAGAGACAAGGAGCTCTGCATAGCTATTGTGTGCCAAGAGCTATTGATCTTAATTTTTTATTGAACAGAAACTGGAGGGAGTCGAAGTTATTATAGACATATAATTTGACATTCTCCCAAAGGGCCTTAAGCTTATAATAATCACTAGAAAAATAATTACCAAAGTTGTTTCAGATAATTTTCAACCAAAATCCTGCAAGTGAAGTACAGAATAAATTATTAAATTTTTGAAAGAAAACAAAATAATAATCTTTAGAAGGATGATAACACCTTCAGTCTAAAACAATATCAAGCCAGTATTACCATAAGTAGCAAAAAAAGATATTCCCCCAAATAAATCTTTTTTTTTGAGAATCAGAATAAGTAGCTGAATAAAATGTAATGTGTCATATAGTAAAAAATGTTAACTTTCAGGCCTTAAAATTGTACTGGTTTTGGTAAATTAAAATTCCTGAGTTTGTTACTTAAAGATTGCTTCTTTCTTTTTTTTTTTCTTTGTAGAATAGTATGTTTTATTTTTCTTTGATAATAATAAATATTTAAAAACATTGCATAAAACTGTGTTTGGGGGTTCTTGTGGGGGTGTGTCTCACTTTTCATCTGTCTTTAAAGTTTTGCTGTTGGAGTGTTTACAGCTTCCTGAAGTACTCCCAGTGTGCACCTCTCAGAAGCTGCCTACTGTCACAGCTACATTTAGCTTTCTGGATTGCATTTGCTGGCTGAAGTCTGAAGCCATCACATGCATAATTTTTACATTATTTCTTTTTCTTTTACAATGTGTCAGGAAAGAGCAGAACGATTTTCAGTAATGAAAGCGACTGGAGTATGCTTACCTACTTACATTATCAATTCTTTCAACCAGTATAGCTGGGAACTTACTATGCCTGGAAGCAGATATTCCAAACTGAGCAAATTATTCCATTTAACAAGGAATTATCAAATAATAAGCTTTTGCAAAACCTTTTTTTTTCATATGACAGGTACACACAGGTAGATAGGTATTTCTCTGTCACTCTCTGCTTACATGTTACAGTTCATGATTACAAAGTCTGATTTCCCTGCAGATGCTGTAGCATAGGAACTATAGGAAATACCATAGGAAGTATTTCTATCTCTATGACCTTGCCTCTTGGTGTTTCCTTGCCTGTACCCGAATGATTTGGAGATAAAATCCTGTCTAAGCCAAATCCAGATAACACAACATAGGGAATATGCTGCCAACGGGAACTCTTATCATCATGAGACATAAGAACTGATCAGAAACACAGACATTTTTTTACAGCTGCTATAAAGGCATGTGTGTGAGCTTATGTTTAGGAGGGTCTCTAGAGGAAAGCATATGTGCATACCATGTTGTTTGCCATAAGAACCTCTTCATCTTTCAAGTATGCCTTGCATCTACATTACTGTTTCCAAAAAGATTGAAGCATTATACATTTCAGTAACTTGAAAAGCAAAGCAAAGTAAATTTCAGAAGATCTTAGCCTGTTACTGAGAAATCTCCATCAGCAAATATGAAGTAGTTGGGTTGATGGATCACCATGCCTAAAGTTGTCTTCCCCAACCATTTCAATGTAAAAATAAGGTGGAATTAAAAAAAAATACTTGTGTGTTGGAACAAAGCCTAAGCTTATTCTTACAAATTACCACCTTTTAAAGGATCCAAAACTCTTTTTTTCCAGCACTTTGTAGATGTTGATTGCCTTTCAGTGCTCTGTCTAAATGGTTACAACTAAAGTAAGATTCATTCCCCTCACTTACAATTTATGTTGCTCAGACGGGGTCCAGAATGCTTAATTTTAAAACTGACTATGCTTCAAACATGGAGAATACTTTCAATTATCTATGTTTTGATAATTACATTGAAGTTGTCTTGAGTATTCAGTATTTAAGCTAGTTTTGCTTAAATTTGCTGAAGAGCGTCTGAAATACCAATCCCAGACCTCCTATTTGCTTCTGTGGCCTATTCTAATGTACTTTCTGAGTTCAACCAGTTTTTGCCTTCAGTTGATCACCCCCCACGAGACACATTTTGAAAGAAGCTACACTTGGATCAGCGTGGTATTCCTCCTGGCCTATTCCTTAAAACAAATGTAAATTTGTCAAGATCCCCTTGGACCGCACTCATTGCAAAGTGTATGTTGATATTTGTGATGCTTTTAGTCTCTTTATAATAGATTATTGATACTCAGACTTGAAAATCTTGGTAAAAGGGTCTGAAAGTAACAGAAAGGGCTGTAATGTCAACGAGGAGTACCTGGTATCCTGAAGTGAAAAGTGACATTATAGTGAACTGAGTGGCTGTGTGTTAATTCTTCTGAGCTGAGCTTACCCAGTTTCTTCTGAACCTGGCATCTGTATGTCTTCCATTTGTGAATTTAGGGAGAGGATCATGACTAGACAGTTTTGATTTCACAGAAAGGGAAAATATTTAGAACAGCATATGTGGAGTACCTGTTTTGCTAAAAATATTATCTCAAGATCTCCGAGTTCCTACATACTGATCAGGAAGAAGCTGAGCAGCTCTTAACACCTACCATGCCTCTCAGAAGACAGTTCCCTTTTCTGCAACCAGCATTTCTGCCTGACAAGCTCCAGGCACTGACTCACAGGTCAGCTTCAGTGGGATCTGTAGGCAACCAAGCCAGGAATCTTCCAGCTCACTTGTTGTGACCTGGAACCTCAAGTGCCCTCCAGTTCGGAGCCCACAGAGTGACGGCTTCCAATCACCCGTTCTTTTTCTCATTATAATCTGCTGTCCTATCAAAGCAACTGACTCATTCATAGACTACACTAGTAGAAGCAAAACATACACTACCAAAAACTATTGCAGAGGTGCTTTGTTTGTCATGATTTGATCACACTTCTATTTGTATTTTTTCAGAGTATTTTTCTCTCTCTCTCTCTTTCTGCAAATGCTTCAGGTCATTCACTTCCTCTTGCCCAGTTTTTCTTCCATTTTATAATTTATGTTTGGTTACAAATTCTCCCTCATTCACCCAAATCTTAACATTTAGCAGTTTGTTACTATTTATGAAGCCTTCCAAAAATTGGTGACTATGCTTGACATTGTGGAATGAATGAAATGGAACAAGTATAGCCATGGACATAAAAAACTCATACTTACATGAGAAGAAATCATAGAAATAAAATCATACACATTCTATTTATAAGTGCAGGGTAGGGTTTTTGGGTTTTTTTCCTTCAAGAGAATGCCACATTTGCCTAACCTATTAATTCCCTAGTCTCCCCCCCTCCAAGGAAAATCATAAAACTTTCTACCTTATGGAAAAAGAGGGAACAGAGATCCTTCCAAGTAATATTATGCTTCTCATGCTATTCACTATGCATCAGTTCTGGCTTGTCTTCCCATCCAGAAATTCATTCTTTCTCCTCCTGAGGAGATTAACGTGAAATTTGATAGCTTTCAAAAGTGGTTTGAAACCTTAAACAAGAAATAAGAGCAGTTGGGACCAATTGTTCCTAACAGTGAAATCTGTCACACTGCATATAGCCAGGCATGCTTTGACAGTTCTTTCACTCTGAACTGGGTAATATGAAAGTCAGTAAAGAAATGTTGTGTAACCTGCCTTGAAGCCCATATTCTCCGAGTTTCAGAGAATTTGAACAAAACACAATGAAAACTGTATTTGTTGTATAGGAAAAGATTGAGTTAGTTCTGCTTATCTTCTAAAGTAAGCTCCTCCAGGCAGGGACCGTATCTTTGTACTTCTGACAATATCAAGTGTGCTGTAAGCACTTAACAATTAATAATGAATTGTAAGTAAATGCAAAACTTGTGAGAGGTGCCGGACTGACATCTCTGGAGAATTGGCCTGTCTATTTATGTAGAGAATAGGCAGCACAGCATTGCAAGCTTGTTTATGCTGCTCCAAAAATTTACTAATTCATTTCACATAGGCTGCTGAATGACCATCGAATGACAACTGCTCACTATCACTAAAGTCCTAGAGAGATTTAAACTGCTGCCGTCATGTTCTAAAGCTACAACAGGGGGTGCATCTCATTTTCAATCAGCAGGATGAAGTAGCATCCTTTTTTTAAATTGGAATTAACATTAATTCAGGAAATAAAAGGTTTCTTAGATACACCAAGAACCATTACAAATACTATTAGAGGAAATGCTGTTTACCAGTGCTCTAAGTGTCACAGTAAGTGAGTTAAAAGTAACTTGTTTGCATTTTAGCCCTATAATTTTTATTTCATTTAACATATCTTGCATTTTCTGAAATTATGAGGAATGTAGGCATAGTATAACTGACAGAATGTAGAATGCTTAGGTAATATCTAATCATCCTCTTCAAACTTTCCTTTTAAAATACCTCTGTAATAAAATTAAAAGTATGAAAACCTTTTAAGAGAAAACCCGAACAAAGTAGAATACTTCGCTCAATATTGTACTTACCAGTAATTCTTTGGATGGCAGAGTCGGGAGATAGAAGGAACTTCTTCAATTCTATGCAGAAGCAAAAAAAAAAAAAAAAAAAAATAAAATATT
>VZTI01004253.1:20306-100465 GCA_013397865.1 Struthidea cinerea
TATTTCCCTGTGTCTACCTCATTCCACAGAACAAAAGGTTCACCTTCACATCAGTTGCTCTTTAATTAGTAAAGCAGCAGCAAATCAGGCTTTTCTCTATTACAGCCATCAAGATCAAACCACTGTCTTTCTCATTAAGCAAATAATGGAAAGAATGGCAATAGTAGGGTAGCATTCTGTAGAAGTATCCATCTGTTTTTGCACGGAGGAAGGTAAGTAACATCAATCTGACCAAAATGAGCTCCTGCGGACCTATTCCCACGTGTCTGTGTACTCCAAGTGTGATGGGTTCAGGCACAGAATCACACAAACACACTTAGGTTTAACTATGTCACCAAATGATGGCACTTGGCTTTTTAGGTGTTGCTCTCCTTGCCACCACCCCCACGTCCCTCCCCATAGATGAACCTACTGGAACCAGCCTGTTTTCATAACACAGAACTCTCAGGCTCTCTGAACCTGATGCCTCCCTCCCCACAGGTATAAATGTACACCTCTCCAGCTGATTTACTATGTAAGTTTTTAATTACCAGTAAAACACGGCTCAAAGTGATGGCTGTCTGCTTTGTTTACAGGCGAATAACTTCACACTTCGCTCAATTACCCACTGTAGGAGCGAGCCGCCTGCAGCTTTTTGCTACCATTCCTGGCTATTCCTCAAGTTACCATGCTCTGGCATTGCTTTGCATGGCACACGTAATCAGTCTTTCAATATTGCCCTCAAAAAATATCAGCAAAACACATCTAATAAGCACATGTCTATCATTCACCTTGAAATAATAAATTCACAGGCACTATTCTGGGTCTTTTTTTGCTCCCATTTAATCCCAAAAGTACTGTGACTGTGAATACTACTGGCTTTTTATTTTTCTTTCTTTTTAATTATCAAAGTTCATTAGTCAATTAGTTTACATTCTGCACTTTGAACAAAATCCACAAAGGCCGAAGAGTCACTATCAGTATCTGTTCCTACATAAGTAAGAACTAGCACTAGCAGGTTTGTTACTATATCCTGCAGTAACATAGACACTTCCCTAAGTCTGTGTAGTGAAGAAGACATTTTAGCCAGTTCATACCTCTGGACTTCATAGCGTTAATTTATTCCATAAGCCTCTAGGGAAGCAGAAATTTATTGAATTTCTCAATATTCTCTTAAAGGTATCAACAATATCAGTGGATTTCTGAGAGCACAAACTGCTAAAGGTTGCTGTCCTTGCACCTGCAAACTGCTGCAGAGCATGCTGGCAGCCTGCTTCCAAAATCTAACCCCCTGCTCAGCAAGCATGCTGCAGAATCAACCCGGTCTCTCCATTTTAGCCCCCAAAGTCTTGGTACATTTACTGAGCCCAGAATCCAAGTGAGTTATTTCTTCCACTTTATTAGCATTTGTAAAGAGACAGGTGAGATCTAACTTTAAAGCCTTCAGTCTAATTTTTTCTGCCATGCTCAAGAATCTTGGCAGAGAGCCCAAAAATGAAGAAGGATCATTCTATTCATTTGTAGGGGAGTCCTTCTCTGATTAAATCCTTTAAAGCTAAGAAAATATATTTTTTTCTATTACTGAGGCATTTATAATTATGTTACATACGTATGAATTAGATTAATCACTTATTTTCAAATGCATGGCTTACATATCAGAAAAAATGGTTATTCAGAGAAGCAAATTTATGTATGTTCTTTATCAAAAGGTATAGTGCCACTAGAAGCTGCATTTCTGAAGTTTAATGATTGATAAGGGTTTTGAGACAGGGAGAATTTTTCAAGCTTGTTCACAAATGTGAAATAACTATATCACGACGACTTAAAAAAATCACCATCTGGGAATCCTTCCATTCAGCTTAGGTAGAGTTTGCTTCCTGATGGCATGACTCAGGTTGATAAACTGAGGAAGCCAAAAGTGATAAAAAGCCATTAGAGGTGGGGTGGCAGGATGGTAGAATGAAAAAAACCCCACCTCATGGGAGTTTATGTCTTAATATTATTATTATAATATGTCCTGTCAGACATTAAGAAGTGATTAAAGAGATAAAAGTCCCTATTTTTGACTCTGAATACCTTAAGAAAAATTAGTGTAGAAATAAAAAAAAAAAAATCAACTGCATGATAATAAACACATACACAGACTATTTTGTAAAAAAAGTCATGGAGTCACTTGCTTCATAAAAAGATCTCTGGAATTCAAAGATTTATCTTTAATTGAATAAACACTCCTTAAAAAAAATCTCTTCTGATCCTTGGAAAACATGGCTATGGCAAAGGCAGTTACGCATGATGCACTTTCAAGTTATGCAAATCCCGAAGAGGAAATTATATTAATCCCCAGATTCTATGCTTTCTTCACTGATCATTTATTATGCACACTCAAAATACAGAAAGCAACCCAACCTGACAATTTTTAATTTTTTTTTTTTATGAGTCTAAAAATTCACAGATCTTCACGGAATAAATAATACAGGGACATGCACCCAAAAGGTGAAGGTCAACTTTAAAGTGCAAGTAAATTCACTGAATGGATGTAATCTTATCCCGTATCCCAGATTTTATACAATTCCCACATACCAAAGTTATTGTATCTCTTGTCTATGGTAGCTGCCAAACCGCAATATTGGGTTCTCCTCCTACCTCCCCAGGTCACTGCTTCTGCCTTAACACACCAACCCTGCTGCCATCTGACTTTGCCTCTGCCAAGGTACATTTTCATGTCAGCCAAAAATGCAAGTAAAGGCTGCTCCTGAGTATATTTTAATTATTATGATTAAACGTAGAGAAGAACATAAGATTTGCTATGAGGTGACACATCTAAACTACTGACACAGCTTAAAGCAATACAGTACCAGACAAAGGTGTTTTCTAAAACATCTTCTTAGCAGAACAAAAATTTATAAATAAATGGAAATTTAAATATTAGGTGTACACAGACAAGTTTTTCAGTAGTCATAAAGAATGAAAGTTCTGATACAATGGTGTTGAGTTTCTCCGTTTCTGTAAATGTCTTCCTTCATTTTTACTTCTTTGGGTTTTGTGGTGGTTTTTTTCCTGGGTTTTGGAGTTGGTTTTTTTGTTTGTTCATTTGTTTTGCTTCTTTGTTGTTGGGGTGTTTTTTTTAATAACATTATTTCATAACTTAGAAACTATGGTAGAGACAAATGAATCAGAAAAATGTAACACCACACCGTAGTACTTGAAGTAGAGTGAATTGAATGGAAAAATTATCTAGGTTAAGGATAAACTTTCTCTCTTCTTGCTGTTTTTAGTTCCCCAATCCAGTCTGCTGTAGTGAAGTATAAATGGTTGTTCTAACTGGGGGGAAAGGACTACTTCTTTCACTTACATTGCCACCTTATGGCAGTTAAATATGTTTGTGAAACTATGGCCTAATTTAGACCTTCCACTTGACAATTAGTAAGGATAAGCCACTTTCATAGATGTCAGCTGTCAGAAGTGCTACTGAAACAAAAAACTCAGTGAGTCACCAGCACCAGAGCTTGCTCACCAGAGATGTCAAGAATTCTAAGGACAGAAAGAGAAAGCCACAGAGATATAAAATATACCTACTTAAATGAAATCATTATTATATGATAACTAGGTTTCTAAACATTACGGCTGTCCGTTTTACTTTTACTATATTCACTGAATCAGGAGAGTCAAGATTGATGCATCATATTTTAAGGAAGGAAACTGGAATGCTGGAAAATAATTTGATGTAAGTCTACAAAATAAGAAAATAATTTTTCATTAATAATATGTAAATAATGACTTTTTTTTTTTCTAAATCACTCAAGATGAGGAAAATTCACTTATTGGTAAGATTTGACCCTAACTTCCCTGTGTCCATGCACTGTCCAGCAGCTGTGTTAATATATCTCTTACATAAACCCTGAACATTGAAAGTACCTGACAGCACTGTAACAAGTTCTTTTCATAAACACTTTAACATTGCTTTCCTGCAATGCCTTTCACAGCTGAGTTGGGAAGAAACTGCTAAATTGTCAATGTATCCTAGCAAAAAATTTCTGAGCCGATTGGAGTATTCTTCAGTTATATTGAAACATAAATGTGCCCATGTTTTTAAAACTTCTTTCAAAGTCCCAAACAGTTCTAGAGTTTCTAGAAGTATCAGGGGACAGCACTGATAAAACCAATCAACTGACCCAACTCCTCCGCTACAACTAAGATTAGGAAAGGGTAAGGATATGTAATGCTAACTGAAATACACCAACTATCTGTGATTGCAACAATTCCTCATAACATGTTAGTGTAACTGACAGTAATAGATCTGGATGATTTCAGACAAACCTGCAGTAATCCCCTCATATATAAACAGATCAGAAACAGGCAGAAACTCTTAACCATGCAGGTTTTATAAATACAAAGGAAGCTGTGCCATTGCTCAATACCTCTTATGCTAAAGAATCCTCCTTGATATCAAGTTCATATTTTCAGTGGACTCATGACTTTCTGACATAATTTTTCTTAATACTAAATTAAACCAGGTAAGCAAATTCAGTCTTTGACAGTCTGGAACAGAAGTTACTGCCCACCTTAATTTTGTTCCCTTCCTTTGTCTTCATCCCCACTCTGCCCAGCTCCTTGTCAGCTTTCTGAACTGAGTTGGTTCTCCTCCTCCTTTCCATACCTTCACTTATTTCCCTCATCTCACAGCCTGGTAAACAGAGCAGAAAAATGGAATGGAGAAACCGTGCCTCATCCACAGCAGACGTTGCCAGTTATGCACTCAAAGCTCTCACCACAGCCTGCAGGGTGGAGAAGGGACCTGTTGACTGCTGTGCTTTTACAGACTTATTGAAGCATTAAGATGCTGGGCAGTTGTTTGTGGTGTGCTGAAAGAACTTTCTTCCTGCTTGGTAACTACCATGACTTATCCAGTGCATGTGCAATCAATAGGCTGGGAAGAATCAGAAAGCAATTTATTGGTCAGTCTCTCACCCTGGGAATAAGATAAACCTTGGATTATCTTGGTAATACCTTTGGTGGCTTTTTGGCATTAATGTTTTTTCACGGTCAGAACGGCCAGCAGCCATTAATATTCAAGGAAGGTTTTTCAGACCAGCATCCCAGTTGTGCTCAGAAAGACTAGAAATTTAGTAGAAGTTTAGATTGCATTCTGCCAGATTAGTTATAGATTAGCAAGATTTCAGAAGAGCCCTTAGGCACTATGAAAAAAATTTTAAAGAGCTAGGGAAGTTGATAGCTGAAATTGTCCTGACATTTAACTATAGTCTAAACTGTTAAGAAAATGCAGTCACACCTAAAGAGACTCTCACAAGGTTATGAACAAACCAGATACTTTACAAAAGTCCTTATTAATTCCTTCAGATGGGACAAGTCTCAAAGAGATAGAACCAAGTTCTCTATATGAAAAATATTAAGTAAAAGGAGGAAGTAAGTGGTTTATCAATCTCCGAGTATCAACTTTTATCTGCCTCTGCTTGCAGTTAAATGGGACATTTTAAGGAGATATTTTTGCCATGTTTCAACATTATTTAAAATCACTTCTGAATGTCCTTTATCCCCACAAGGGAGGTCTGAGTACTGTGCATCTGCTCTTTAAAGAATTCATACACAAAGTTGTAATTTTACGTGGAATAAAATTACCTATAAAACCTAAAAGACCTTGTCTCTAATTTTTGTTTTTAAACAGCAATTATCTTCTCTCTTCACTCTTTAACATTTATTCTAATTGCTACTGAAGTCTACTTGCTAATGAGGTTACCTACCATCATTTGCTGGTGTTGTTATACATGAAAAAACTGCTGCAGCTGATCCAGCTACTCTTCAGCTCCACCATTTGAACCATCTGCAACAATAAACTGATTTGTGGTCTTCCTGTGTGAAAGGTAACTCTTCTGTCTTCCAGACTGGGAACAGAGCAGGAAGGAAAAGGAAAGGACATGCAATTATACTCTACTAGAGCTGCCTTAAAGTCAGAAAAGAATCTATGTGTAGAGGGACCGGTGTAGGCTCTTACCTACCTGCTTACATTCTCTTCCTTTAGACTTCCACAAATATACTTCCATAAGACCAGAGGCAAAAGACATTGTAGACTAAACATGCAGCTCTGAAGAATGTAATTTTTTATTCTATGTCATATGTATGAAGAAATAGTGAGGAAACACTGAGGAAACCTTTCAAATGCAGTTCCTTTGATTCAACAATGCAGAACTTTTAAAAAGCCAAGAAGTGAACAAGTGGTTTTTGGACAGTATATTACTGACAGTGCTAGGGAGACCTGCAAACTCAATCTTTTTCTATCCTTCAGAGAGGAAAAGGCATTTTACTTTATTCATAATGGATTTTTAAAAGGAATGCATCCCACCACATCAGTCTGAATTGTCATGTGAAACCTTCATCTCATGCAAAGAGATTGATAGTGGAACAGGGAAAGGGAAGCTGGAATGTGAGTAGGTACCAAGCGATACAGAAAAGTTGGACCCGCATGCCTTCCTATTTTGCCTTTTCTCTTTTTTAAAAAAAAAAACTAGAGAATTTTTAAACTCTAAAATTATTAAAGACATTTATATAGTAATAGATATGAATAAATAGCGTACATAGACAGAGATGTGTTTTGGATATTAACAGATATGTATTTTTTGATCCTAGGTTTTAGTATGAAGTTTTCTCTCTGATCACAAAAGTAAAACAGTTCCATGTGTAAGACAATAATTTCTAATTGTACTCTGCTGCAGATTTTTCTTACTCCATGTTCTGTGGCAAAATCTTTTATTTTCAGAGTTCAACTTCCAATTAACTTCTACAAAAGACTTTATATTAGTAACCTGTTAGTAATATCAGCACTGTAATTTCTTTTCCTGTCACTTCTTCCATGTACTTTTTGAAATCTCCTGGACGTTCTCCTTATAAGTAGTAGAATTCAACTGTGAAAAAAAGGCTTTAATCCTGAAATACAAGTAGAAAATCATGTCAACATTGTATTATGTTATCTTCATATATCATTAGTTACTATCTTTTCAAAACATTCTCCTTTCCTCGTTCTTCCAGTATTTATATAAAAATAACAGACTTGTAAAAGATTAATGAAACATAGATAAATTAAATTTTAAGTAACTGCTTTTCAAATAAATGAGAAAGCAAGAGAGGTAAAGCAGTGCTCTTTAGCATCACTCTGAAATTTTTTTTCTTGGATGTACATGCAGTTCCAGACAGAGGCTATCAGGAGCCTGCATTTATCTGCCCACCTATTCAGCATCACATAAATCACATCCAATTTCCAATGTTATACAGTTAGAGCATGAGCAGTTGCTCTCCCTCTACATAAATAAATATATTAGTATTTGCAGCAATGCTGCAGGAATCATTGTAAGATCACATTTGACAGCCACCAGGGCCATGAAGAAGTTAAGACAAGAGAAAGGGTATTCACAATGTTAATTATTGGAGAGAGTATTTTAAATTTTTGCCTGCCTGAGACCATGAAATTGAGACCACTGCTGGCATAGTTCAGTTTGCATTATGTTGTGGATGCAGATAAAATTTCTACTAATCACTATATAAATATATTAATGCAAGTATGGCTGCAGAATATGAGCATAAAGCTACTATACAGCTTGGCAGTCAAGAAGTACCACATGACAGGGGTTGCTATGGTATCTGCAAGCGTGACTTTTTTATAAAGCAATATTGCAAACAGCAATACAGCACATAATTCTCTGACCATTTTAAAATATGACTGTTACAGATACTTACTACTCTGGAAATGAAAACAATTTATTACATTCCATTTCAGATATACATTTTCTGAAAAATATATAGTGCTGTTTTTTAATCAGCTGTCACATTCCACAAAGATTAGTACCAAGATTGCTGTTAAAGAGAAAGTAACATGCTTTTAAGACAATAGGAAATGGAAGTTCAGAGCATGTCTGGAACTGCAGGGTTTGATTGTTATAAATTGTTTATGAAGTGTCATTCCTTATTTTCATCAAAAGCTTTTCTTGCAGCAGACATCATGTGTGCTTCAGCATGCAATTTTCCCTCTCCAGAGGGATGAGAATGTGCCGCAGTTTACTTTGCTTGGGTTACACTGCAGTGTCTTTTTTTTTTTTTTTAAGGCAAGCACTAGAATATGTCTCTTTCCACTGTGCAACAGCTCCCACTGATCAGCAAGGATAAATAAATATTCTGAGTGACAGAGCCTGCATGCTATATCACATAGACAAAACCTAGTTGTGCTCAGAGAATGAAAGAAATGGTACCATCCCCCACTGAAAAAGATGTTGCTAATGCAGAGATATGTGAGCCATTAAATATTCCTACGCTGCAGAGATTTCAGATTATTTCTCCTAATGCCTTACTGAGCTAGATAAGCCTTTCTGAATCTATATTATACAATGAATATCCTAAGGATTTTCTATGTCCAAAAAATCCCCTGCATTTTTAATAATACTTCATTATATATATATATCACTGTTTGCCATGCAAATGACACAGGTACTTCCATACGTGATTCTTTTAGAAGGTTGGGGCTGTTTCAGGGGTGCACCGTGGGATTAGATGAAAAATGCCTACTAATAAAAGTAAACTTAAAGCTATTTGAGGAACTCCTCGGCGCATCAAGGCCCTTCAGCTGTAGTTTAGAAAGCTCAGATGAGCATGGCAGTTCTCAACCAACGTGGCATCACGTCTGGATATAGGTCCACACGTCTTACAGGGTACAGAACCGAAATCCCAGCAGCTGCTGCTTCAGTCACAAAAAAGTGTTAACAATAAACCTATCTCCACACAACCAGACGCATCATGAGGTTGTAACAAGCATAGAATCCGCCCATTCTCTGCGAGCCGGAGCTCTCCCCTGTGCCTGTGCCGGCAGTTTGTGTTTGCCGGTGCCGCCTGCGGCTGCGGAGCCGACAGCGCCCGGCTCGTGCCCTCTGCCGGCGGCAGCCCCGCAACAGCCGCGCCAGCAGCCGGGAGACGCTCCCACCGCCCGAGCCCGCGGGCCGCAGCAAAACTGATTCCTGCTGGAAAATACAAACAACCCAGGACCTATTTAAGGCCTCTTCATGAAAACAAGCGAATGAGCAATATCCTACCTATTCCCCCTGCTATCTCTCCCTTTTTCATTTTTACAAGTGATTTTGTATGATGGATGCAGGACAAATCTGGTCCTTAGAAGTGAAACAGAGTTTTGTTACAGGGTTGAGCCAGGCCGGGATTTGAAAAATTCCAGAAATGTTCCCCTTTCACATTCCTGGATAGGTTTGGGGTATAGTTGGGGCTTTTTTGGAGGGTGGGGAGGGGAGCTGGAGGCTGATGACACCGTCACAAAATAAAATACACCTACATTCCTGGGTTAGTGAGAGAGTAAAGAAAGCATTTCTGAGGCAATTTTAAGGGAATTTTACTTATTAATTCTTCCTTCTCTGTGAGCTGGGACAGTAAGAGAGTGCAGTATCCTACTGTTCTAGGAATTTTGCTTAATGCTTTGCATAATACTACCTGAAACAACTGTCTTATATCAAACTGAAACATGGATTTATTTTATACCTGCAGGTTAAGGAGGAAGTCAGCAAGTCAACTGTGTCTTCCATAAACTTTTTACCTTCAAGGTATACTGGAATAATTTCAAAGAAATATAAATTTACAAATTTACAAATTTATTCAAATATATACAATTGAAATCCAAAAATATATTACTTTTTTTGTAAAGGACTAAAATTTTGCATTTGAGATACTAAAAATGGAGTGACTTCAGTTAGATTATTAGTTCAATAGTCATAACTTCAAAAATAATAGAAATTTTCTAGGGTAAAATGATTTTATAAATGACCTTACATACTTCTGTGCACTACCAAATTTGTGGAAAAATTATCACAAATATTTTATGCTTATTCCACATAGAATTTTTAAGTTAACTACACACTTGACCAGCACTGACTCAATTTTATTCTTTAAACAATAGTTAAGGGTATGAGCATTATTTTTCAAAAGTACTTACATTATTACCTTAATACATAATTATTGTTAGCAATTAAGATATTAAAACCCTAGCTATTCTGGATTGAAAAAAACATATTAATTCAAATCTGGTATACCTACTAAAACCATGCACATTGTCCTTCAAAACATAGCCTAGTTCAGGGTTTTTTCCTCTTAGCTATATTGGCCCAATTATACAGCAGCTACACTTCACTAAAGAAATGAGAACACAAAAAAAAAAAAAAGAAAGAAAAAAGCATTAATTACCCCATGCCCAGGTCCAATGTACACCCTGTGTCACTCACCCTGCATGTCACCACCTGCATGAAGCAACCTCCTGCCAGGGACCATGCCCGAGAGCCTCCACAAAGGCATCAGCTGCCTGACAACAGCTGTGACGTGACCACTAAAACCTCTAACAGCTCTTTTTCCCTCTCTTGGCAAGCATGGATTTCTTCAGAGGGAAAGGGATTAAAGCAACTCCGTGATGCTCCCATGGGGTCATTTTGGTGACAGATCCCAGGTCACTTATCCCAGGGTGAGCAGTGAGCGGCTGCGGAGCCATCCTGCACTGGACTTGCCCAATAGAGTGTATCACTGGAGCTCTTCCCGGGCAACTCAAAAATTTGACAAAAAGACACATAGTTGAATGGGGTTTTTTCTGAATTCTAGAAAAACTCCTCTGGTCAGAACAACATCAGCATTTCATTTCATCTAGACAGTGACAAGTTAATACTGATCTAAGTCATGATGCAACATGATCTAGATGTCTAAATCACCTCACTGCTGAAGTGGCTGCCCCTTAATTTTACCAACCATTACTTGCTTATCTTTATAAACTTCATACAATAAAAGACAAAGACTAAAATAATTACATAAAAAGGTTATCTTTATTCTTTTGGGTTGTTAGCAATGTAGTTAGTTTTGGTAAAACAACTTCCTGCATGCAGTTCATCAGTACACTATGAGGCAATAATTTCTATAAAAGCAGGAGCCCATCTATATTCTAGTTCTTCTGTAAGAAATGCAAAACGTTTCACTGCCCATTGCACAAGTTCACTATTCATCCTCATGAAGGAAGATTTTTGAATAACAAATTATATTTAAAGTGTTTCTGCTGCAATGTATACCAATAAGCAAAGCTGACAGTGTGAGACTAACTGGGGAAAAAGCAACATTCCTATGACTAAGATTACCCTGAATATCAACAGACAGGATTATAACTAAAAAAAAAGGCCTATCTTGTTTCACATAAAAAGACCTACCTACGGATCAGAAAAAAAAAAAATTGTACTGTCCATTAGTTTTAAAGTTATTCCTTATTAAAAGCTGTTTAAAGTAATTAGCAGAAATTTTCAATTACACATTGTATCTTGGGTTTCCGAACAGTAAAGTGTCAAAGACAGATGGCAATAAAAATTAATAGCAACAGGAAAATATGTGTACTTTCTTATAGTAAGTATAAAATGTTATAAAACTATTTTAAAAATAAAAAGAATAGACATACAATTTTTTTTCTAGCCCCATATTTTAAGCCATCTATTTGTCCTGTATAGTCCAGTAAGTTACTGTGTATTTGCTGATTACAACACTCAAACAAAATAAAATCTTAAATAGCAGCAAACTATTGCTTACTGGTAGGAAGAATGATGGTCTTGTCAAATAGCTTTTTTCTTTTTACCACTCACATCTCTTCCCATGTTAAACTTTAATAGCTGTAGGATAATAGCAGCAAGCATGCATCAGTTAGAGCTTCCAATTATTTGGAGTACCACAGAATATACCATAATATCTATTGAAATGTTGTAAGCTAACTTGCTAGGGTACACATTTGACACATATACGGTAATTAGGTCATTGTCTCTTTGTTCAAAAAGGTACCACTGTGTAAAACAACTGATTAAATAACAGAGGGTATTTTACTTACATCTACAGTGTCAGCCTGAATGCAAAAAAACTCATCTAAACCCCAGTGCAGGACAAAGCTGATTTGAGTACATCTTTTTGGTCATCTCAGCTCTCTATGGAAGATTACATTACAGTGGAAACCTGACTAAAGTGCCATGGGGGTCTCAAAATCACCTCTCTGAAGTACATATTTTGTGTTTCTGGCATGATCCATCCTTCCAAAGCAGGGAAATTTAAATCTGAGGTATACATTAAGGTAGTATTTGTACCCAAAGGTAATCTGCTATCAATTTACACTCATAGCTTTGATTATCTTCCTAAGTGGGATACACTCACGAGAAATAAGAAGTGTAGCAACAGACTTTGGAATAAAGTATGGAAGCTACTCATGATATTACAGGGTCAAAACATACCACTTTAAAAAAAAAAATTATAATTTCCTATAGGCAGAATTTGGCATTTGCAGCTTTTCTATGAAAAGAATTGCTTGAATGTTTCAGGAATTATGAGCTATCTTATACTCTAAAAGTAAGTTTTTTTATAGCTTCACAATTTTCAGAACAGGAGCTCTGTGTAGCATCATTTATTTAAACCACTGTATCTGAAATGGACAGTACAATAGATTAACAACTAGTAAAAGCTATTAAAAACAAATATATTAAACTTAAAAGACTAAGTTACCAACTCTTTTCTGTGACAATTATTCCCTTGTTTGAATTACTGATAAATTCTCTATCTGGACTCTGTTGGTTTTTTTATAGTTTGCTGCTACTTTGATCTAGATCCTGAGGTTTGATAGTCTGGAATCCTGTTTTTTTGCATTTAGAAGTGGCTTGAAGAGAACTATGTTCATAATATGATGCCATAATTACGTATTCCTGACATTTGTGTTCCTCTGCACATAACAGTATTATTTAGTATTTAATGTTTATCTAAATAAAGAGTATTTAGATCATTTCTCTCAGCAAATCAGAATTAATAAAGCAGTATGTCATTAAAGCAAACGAGATCATGAACAAGAACGGACATACATGGAACAGAGATAGGAGATGAAATTACACAGTGGATACACTTATTCCACAAAAAATACAGGCTTATTAGGACCCATTAAGGGTTCCTATAGTCCAAGTAGAAATTTTCTGTCTCCTCTTAATTAGTAACAGCTGATAATCAAAAGTATTGTTCTGCAAGTTTTTTTCCCTGTTACAGATCAAGAGTTTACTAGTGAAGGCCCATTGTCTTAGACAGGCACTGACTGCAGCAGTGGGTAAACAGGTAAAAACTTATAATTTTGGCATAATCCTCCAATAAGAGTGCTATTGACAAAAACATCATCTTTTCAAGCTTGCAAATATTCATCATGGATAACCTCTGCCTTTTACTTCTTGTTTCCTCTTCTGTCTTTTCCTTTGTCTTCCTTTTCTGATTTGTCATCTTCATATTTTTCTTTTTCTGGTTTTGTTACACTATCATAAGAAGGCGGAGCTGTGGTGGATGCAGACATATCCATTTTCTCTGGAGGTGAGTTTTCACTTAGCTTACCAACAATCATATCTTTTTTGATGAGCGGATCACCCCCATCTTTCTGGTACATAAATGAAAGTTTCTTTACTGACTGTCTTAAAAGGTGACGTCTGTAAGCACGCTGAATGATAGTGGCAGACACTTCTTCCTGTTTTCGTTTCAGTGTGGTTGTAATTGGTTCATAGGAGACTTTAGAAGGATTGGCTGCCATAAACCGATCTTCCATCTGTATTCTGAGGGCATCCATCTCCCCACTTTCCCCCAATACACGCTTTGTGAAAGCAAACAAGATGTCAAGGCAGTGAATTCTGTCACCGCTTACCACAGGCAGATCCATTGCAATAAGATGAATTGTGTTTGGTTTCGGTATATTAAGAGGAGGATCTAGAGAAGCTGCAAAATCAGACAGTTTGCTATATTCTATGAATTGTGTTGCATCAGGATCATATTTTTCCCAAACCTCATAGAACATATCAAAGTCATCCTCGCCCAAGGGTTCAGCACTTTCTTCAGTAGCAACACTGAAGTTCTCCAAAATCACAGCGATGTACATGTTCACCACTACCAGAAAGGATATGATAATGTAGCTGACAAAGAAGAAAATCCCAACAGAAGGGTTGCCACAGTCACCTTTCACAGAGCTCCCCGGATGATCTTTATGGGGGTCACAGTCGGGCTCTCCGCTGTTAAGGATGGGGGCGAGCAAACCATCCCAGCCAGCGGACGTGGTGATCTGAAACAGGCAGATCATGCTGTTGCCGAACGTTTCGAAGTTGAACATGTCATCAATCCCACCTTCCTTCTTGACATAGGCAAAGTTGGACATGCCAAATATCGCGTAGATGAACATGACCAGGAAGAGCAGCAGCCCAATGTTGAACAAAGCAGGAAGAGACATCATCAAAGCAAAAAGCAGCGTGCGGATTCCCTTAGCGCCTTTAATGAGGCGCAGGATTCGACCGATTCTGGCAAGTCGCACAACTCTGAACAAAGTGGGTGACACAAAGTACTTTTCAATCACCTCAGCTAGAAACATACCTGTGAAACATAAAAATAAATTAAGAGAGTAGCTTTTTAACACAGATTACATTTTCCACAAAAAAGTACAAGAAACCCCCCTCCAACTCTAGTTGTGGAATTAGTGGAAAATATAATTGGAGATAAATTTTATCTGCTAAGGATAATTTTAGAATTTTTTTTCCAGCACTTTTAGAAAATAATCCCAAACCTAGAAGTATTAAAACTGATATAGAATTATTAAGAAAGTTAGTACTCTCCAGTACACACTTCATTTCCTAAATAATCAAGAGAAATTAAAATTAAGTAACTCCTCTAATTTGCACAACTTGACAGAGATAAAGCATTATATGCACATATAACTATATTTAATTTTGAATATAAGAATTTCTTACCTATTATTGAAAGAATAACAACCACAAAATCAAATATATTCCAGCCAATGGTGAAGTAATAATAACGCAGTGAAAATATTTTGAAGACACATTCACCAGTGAAAAGGACAACAAAGACCAAGTTAATCCAATATAAAATATTTTGCATCAGTTCAGTCTGGTCATCTGTTTCTATCATCATTGTGACCATGTTAAGACAGATTAGTACCATAACAGTGATGTCAAATAGTTGCTGTGTTACAATATCAAACACCAGACCTTGCAATTTGTTCTGAGGGGAGAAAAAAGAAAAGATGATAGTATTTGTATGCAATGAACATCCATTTCCTCCCTCCCATTTCATTCTTCCTTTCCCAAACGATACAACCAAGCAATAGGCTGAAAAATCTAAGAAAACCGTTGTCCAGTAACTCATATGCCAGTTCAAAGTTTTCCCCTCAAAACCCAACATGCCTATGTTTCTTCACATTCTTTAATTCTCTGCTTCCTCAGGCATAAAAAATATGAGAGATTTTTCCTGCAGAACAGACACATGTATATTTCAATTCAGAATGAAGGGATAACTTGAATTAGTCCAAAACCATTTTAGAGTTAAAGGAGAAATTTTATTATAATTAATGTACTGCTGTGATTTCTCCCCAAATACAGATGATATAAGAATAGCACAATTCTTACCACTGGTCGAGGTATAGGTTTTTGTGGTTTCTTGGATCCCAGCTTCTTCATTGCATTGTAGTATTTCTTTTGTTCTTCTGTCATGAAAATGTCTTGACCTCCAAGGTAAATTAATAAGAGAAACCCCAAATCTGGTTACAGCCAAGACTCTACATCCATTAATTCACAGCATTGCAGAACATGATTTTAATGAACCCTTTATTCATCCTTATACATTGTTACCAAAACATAATAATTATTTCAAAGATTGCTAAAATATCTGATGAATCTTGAAGGAAAAATGAAATAAATTAAGGAACAAAGAAAATCCCAGAACTTCTATCTATATCTTATTAAAAAAAAAAAAATACATACCTGATTAATTCAGTAAAATAAATACAAAAAAAACCCCAACTTGTAAAATTCACATTTCATAGACACTTATAAATCTAGCATCACAAACTCCACATTGCAAATCAATCTACCAGAAAGAAAAAAGCTTCAAAGGTACAAAGATACACCATGAGCAGATATGCCTTCAGGTAAAACATACAGGGAGAAAGAAATTACTGATTTTGCTTCTCAGGATGTACATTTTATCATTTCAGTACAGGTATCTCAGTTCAGATGATAATACTTCCACAGTGTTTAAGAGGCTTGATCATCCCCCTACATTGTAGCAAGATCATCAGAAGCATGGGTTTAGTCTGGGGTTTCTTGTCTGAATAAAAGGATATCTAGACTGGTATGTGTAATACACACATGGAAACACTTACCAGAAATACAATTTATATTGACAAGTAACTTGTTTTTCTTCCTTTCATGCATTCGTTTGTAATTACATTCCAGGTATGCATGATATCAAAGCAGTGGCAATTGGAAATGAACTTCAGAGTCAAGGGTGATTCTGTGACTTTGTCCCACTGAATTTGTCAAATGTAGTGTCAATCTTACAGACAAAGTAATGGTAAGTCTGAATGAAGAAGTGTTTGATTCTTTCAGCTGTGGCTATATATTGACATGATTTAGAAGTCAAAAGAGACCCTCTTTAACAAGCTCTCCTCATAAATCAAATATTCAAGTAAATTTAACTTCTTGGAGAGTAAAAGTTTTGGAAGAAAAACAAGAAGTTGATTTGATAATTATGGTGGAAATGTGCTGTGACTGTTAAAAGCTTTCACCCAGTGGGAAATAAATAATTTTAAAAAACCCACCATAAAGAAAGTGGGATTGATTTGGGGATTTCTTCTTCTGTCTCACTGATGTAATGGCTATCATGAGTGAACAAGCCATCCTTGTCTCAGCATGCTGTCCATAGGGAGCATAGAGGTCTCAAGGCAAGATACCCTTAAGGGCCAGTTAGGAAATAGACAGTAGAACATTGCCTCCCTCATGGAACTAATGTAATGAAAGTAGGATGCACACAGGAACCACAGAAAAGCACAGCTTAGCTACACAGAGACAGGATATTTCAACATGAGGTCCTTTCCCATTCATATCCCAACATCCCCAAATGTCAGTGATATGAAGAACAAAGACAAGAAAATACTGCTGGGTAGCCATGAACTGTGTGATCTGCACATTTCTACAAACACAGGTGTACCTATAAATTCAAAAGACAGACAACTAATGCTTGCTAATTTGCTGCATGGAACTGAAGAATACCACATAGATAGAATTTTCCCCAGCCTAATCGTATGTCCAGCATTTTACTTTTTTGGTGACTTAAAACAGCTCCAAATGTACAAGGGGGATATACCACACTGCCAGAAAAAGCCTTTTGTCAGGAACCCTTATTTGTCTTCTGAGTCAAGATGATTCCAGCAGACAGTGTCTGCCAAGTGAACTTAATAAAATTTATAATTACCTCATTACTGAGTAAGGTCACCTTGTTACATATCAACTGCCAAAAATGTCAATAACATGTATATAACCTTAGCTTTGCTCCCCAAGGATGAGAAATGGAACCACCTTCCTGCTAAGTACTGGATGCCCTGAAGTGTACTCCGTGGAAGGTGCAAATATCTTGAAGGACGAAGATGCCATCATTTATGGTTTAAATATCAAGTACAATTTAATTTGCCATCATAGTCTGCATTTTCACCTATTTAAACATTCCTAGAGTTCTTGACACAATCCTGTGTTCATTTAAATAATAGAAACAGCTTAAGCAGCAAAGAAAATCTATGTATTTTCAAGTGTCACCCATTTTCTTTTTATTGCAAATTCACTAACTCAAGATGGTTTCCCAACCCTCTTTAATTTTACAATCCAAAGCAGTATTTTCAGCATTCAACTAGTCTGTATTAGTCTCTGTAATGAAGGCCTTCACAATACTGCTATATGTTATCTCCTGATCAATTTTGAAATTTATAGTTTTGCATATTCTCTTCTTTCCTGTCTTTTATTTGCTTAAGTCATCTACCCTTTCACATAGCTTGGTCACAGCACTGTAAGGAAAAGAAAAACAAAGACAGAACTTTCTGATGGACAACCTATCATTGGGCTGTACAGGGATGTGGAGAACACTCAGACACTCAGTGTAAGATTAAATTACTTCAAATGCCTTAAAAAGAAAAGACTGTTATTTCATTATTTTGAATAAACAAAAATCTTAAAACCTGATTTCTTTTTTCCTTTGTATTACTATGAGACATTTCAGACACTCTTATTTATCCTTGCATACATTTGCAGAATGCTCAATAACAATGCAGTATTGTGAACACGAAACATGTGGTACTTATCTTCTTTTTTTGTTGGTTGAAGTTATCTATGATGACACCAATGAATAAGTTCAGGGTGAAAAATGATCCAAAGACGATAAAGGCAACAAAGTAAAGGTACATGTACAGGTTGTCTTCATACTTGGGCTGTTTCCCTGCCTATGTAACATAGAAAAACAGCAAAGCACCACAAATAACAGTTAAGACAAGTCAAAGATTCCCGAGCCAGAAGAGAAGTTGCATTCAGATGGACAGGGGGTAAACCCAACTGTACAAGGGGGTAAACCCAACTCTTCTGGAGCATTCACTACACTTGCCTTACATTTCAACTCAAAAATCTATCTAATATAGGCGTCTGTAATTGCATACACAGACCTGCCATTCCTCCCCCTCTCAGTTTGATCTCTTCGATGACATTTGACATTTCTTGTAGGTCCAACTAAATTTGACATAAATGCGCAAATCTCAAAAGCAATTCAGTTCCTATAGACTATATGCAAATCAGGAACTGGACTGAGGAGAGATGCAAACAAATATCAACATTAAAAGAAAAATAGGCAAAATTTAGCAAATTTGGTTTTTGAGATCATCAGAGTCTGCAGCTCTGGATTAGCTATTGCAGTGATGCCTCTTGACTATTTGGGTCATTTTTGAAGACACAGGAAAAACTTACTTCCTGATCTGTACAATCTCAGACATAAATTAATAGAAAATCAGATCTCATTAGTTTGGATTTTTACAGAAGAATTGTTAAATTAATAATAATTTCTGTAGCTCTACAGCTACAATTTTTTTTTACCTATTAAAAGTATAAGCACTCTGTGGGCATAGATTTATATAAAAAATTCTTCAGGGCTTTACATTTTAATGTTTTATATTTTAGTTCATTTCAACTGCCATTCAAGAAACATTATATCAATCTTAAATTTGTTTTCCTTCAGTAAATTTCACTTTTACTCAGTAGATTTTATATTGCACTCACTTCTGTAGAATCAACTGCGGCGTACATAATGTCCATCCATCCTTTAAATGTTGCCTAAAAACAAAATTTGTTAATATTTTCTGTCAAAGCTCCAGTTCTGAGAACATTCTAAATAAAACAGTGTCTTCTGCAATGTATTTGTATTCATAAAAATAAAGAGAATATTAAAAGTCTGGTGAGTTACAAGTGAAGCATTCACAGGAAGGTCACTACTGTGGAATATTTCCCCCGAATTCTTCAAACACTGAATAAATTCTAATCTTCATGGAAATTCATATGAACTCTCTGAGAGATGAGTTGCAATTAATATCACCATACCAGAGAGACAGCAATTTATCTCCCAGGGCAATGGGATGTGCTGTTTGCCATCTGTAAAGCATTACCTTAACAGGAAAGGTACTGTGCTATTTAACAACCCAGTAAAGCCAAGTCCCTGATGTCAGGATACAGGGAACCTACATGATCAGCTGGTCCACCTGCACGGGGATGGCATGGGTCACTCCATTGGAAGCTCCAAGAAGAGACTGAGTGAAGCTGCCCAAGGACTCCGTAGCTCATCCATCCTTCTAGTGTGTGCCACGGCGTCCACAGGGGCCATGGTGGGCCACGGACCATGCGCAGCTCTGTGCACCTTCCAGAGCCAGCACCCAGCCAGGATCCACTACTTCTCCTCCAGGACCTCCCCTGCACATCCCAGCTCTCCGGCTCCCCTGTAATTCCGTTATTGAGGGAACCATTCTGAACTGCACTGTTCCTCTGCCACGAGTGCAGCATATGCTGCCGACACCAGCTCTTCCCAAACACTGCTTGGTTTTCCTCAAGGTGTTATAATAAGGCTTTCAGTTCTAACTTTCTAACTATCAAAAACTGAAGGACTACTCCAGGAAAAAAAATCAGCCACCAGGTATCGGCATTGTTCAGACAGAACAGGGAAATAGTCCTAGAAGAAACTCCTAAAGGTAAGTAGTCCCATGAAATCTTAAGAAAATAATAGAATCATAGAATGGCTTGGCTTGGAAGTGACCTTTAGAAATTATCTAGTTTAAACCCTCTGCATTGGCAGGGACATCTTTCACTACATCAAAAACTTGTAATGATGGGCCATCCACATTCTCTGGGCAACCTGAACATCTCGATGCATTATCATTAAAAAAAAAAAACCAACCTGCCTTATATCCAATATAAATCTACCTTCTTTCAGTTAAAAAACATTGCCATTTGTCTTTTCCCTACAGGCCCTGGGAAAAATTTTCCCTCAGTCTCTTATAAGCCCCCTTTAAACATTGAAAGGACACCATAAGGTCTCCCTGGAGCCTTCTCTTCTCGAGGCTGAACCCCACCTCTTTCAGCCTTTCTTCAAAGGAGAGGTGTTCCAGTCCTCTGATCTTTTTCTTGGCTGTCTTCTGGACCACTAAGAAGTCCATACCTCCTTGTTCTGGTGAGGTCTCATGAAAATGAAGTGTATAGGGAGAATCACCTCTCTCTATCCGTTGGCCGCACTTCCTTTTGGCTAGCCCAGGATATGACTGACTTGGCAATCAAATCCTGTGCAGTCATATGCAAGCATACATTGCCAACTCATGTCAAAGCTTTTTCCCCAAGACCACCTCTGTAGGGCTGACCTCAATCCATTCATTTTCCAGTCTGTACTGATACTGGGGATTGCCCTGAACCAGGTGTAGTACCTTGCATGTGGCCTTGTTGAACTCCTTTAGGTTCATGGAGTTCAACCTTCAGGAAGCTGAGGTCCCTCAGGTTGGCATTCCCTCTAAGCCTATAAAAAAACTCAGCTTGGTGTCATCTGCAAACTGCAGAGGGTGTACTGAATTCCATTATCAACATTGCTGATGGAGCTATTAGATAGTACTGGTCCTAGAGCAAATCCTTGAGAGTACTGGTTTGCTCTTGGACACTAAGCTGCTGACACAGCCATCCAACCAATTCCTCAACCCTCTAGCGGGCCTTCATCAAACTTACTCTAGGGAGCTACAATATTGAGGGCAAGAAAGGTGCGAATGACGTGTACTGCAATCATTACAAGGCGAACTGCACATGCAAGACATGCTACAACTGCTAAAAGCAGTGCCCCTCTCTAAGCTGGTAATTTATGCAATTGCCTAGTGCTGTTTAGCAATAGCTACTGTTATCCCCCAAAGCAATCAGATGGTAGCCTGCTAGCACAATAATAACTACCATTTTTAAAATTTTTTAAAGACATAATAATTACCAATTGCTTATGAGTACAAATAATTTCCCAGAAGCAGTTTGTCAAATGAACTTGATTACGAATATACATTTGTCTTACTGGCAATTTACAGACACTGCCTCTAAAAAAGGCTCATGCCCAGAAATCTAGCACTAGTAAATTCTGCAACTGTTAATCTTTAAGAGTTTAAAAGCAAGCTAAAAACTTCCTCAAAAAAACTCACTTAGAAATAATAGACAGTGACTGGAGTGGGACTACTAATAATAAAACAGGCAAAGAAGAGAGAGGAAAAAGTAATTTATCTAAATCAATAGTTCACTCTCCTCTTGCTTGGAGATCAGATAAGTCCTAGAAGATATCTATGACAACCATGGTAAAAATATTAGCCAATACGCCTTAAAAGATAAAGCAAGTAAAAGAAAATGAAACCTAGCAGCAGTGTTTAACCAGATAATTTAACTACATACTGTATTTCCGTAGAACTTGAAAAGTTACTAGCAGTTGGGTGCCAAGCAACTTTATAGCCATCAGGTAAATATTAGATATTCTTCCTCTTCCAAAATGGCCAAAGAATGTAACACATTTTTACCATAAGCAACATTCATTAGCTCCACACAACAAAATTATAAAGTCAAATCCACATCCATTTATTTATTTTAAAATAACATTGAAAAATATGGAATTAAATGATACTGCTATAAAAATTAAAGCTGGAAAATTTATGCACTTACCACTTGAAGCAGAGAAAGATAACCAACTGCAACATTATCAAAGTTTACTTTCACATTTTTCCATCGAACACCTCCAGAAGTCCTGTTCATATTTTCACACATACTTTTATTACTGACTTCCTGTGGTGTGAACCTCTCATTATTTGTGGTGTTAACACAGTAATAGAACTTGCCAGCAAACAAATTTACTCCCATAATGCTGAAAATTAGCCAGAATGTAAGACAAACCAGAAGTACGTTCATAATGGATGGGATTGCTCCAGTAAGAGCATTCACAACCACCTAGTCAATAAACACAGAAAAAAAAAAAAAAAACAAACCAAAAAAAAAACCAAAAACACAAGGATTAATTTTTTTTAGATCTAGAAAATGATTTAATGTAAAACATTACATAACACTGAAGTAATGCAAATAGAAAAGGAGTAATGCATATGATAGAATCAAACATGCTACTGTTGGTCCTGCAAAGAGGCATGCAATTAGTGTTCTTCCATGATTTTATAATTTGGCATCTTTTTAAGGATTTGTTTTACACATTATTTCTTTTTTTTCCCTTACCCTCATGCCTTCAAAGCGTGACAAAGCTCTTAGAGGTCTCAAAGCTCTTAATGTTCGGAGGGATTTAATTGCACCAAGTTCTGAGAAACCAAGAGCAGTAGCTACTAAGCTAACCAACGAGACCTAGAGGAAACAAAACAACACAAAACAAAAGAACTTTTCTTTTTCAAGTAGCTTCAAAATACAAATGCCTTGAGGGGTAAAATTTTTATCTGGATATTGGGAAAAAATTTCACAAGGTCCCTAATCATTCAGTGAAAATAAATTAAAATTTAGAAAAAAGAAGAAAAGGAAAAGGAAGAGGAATTAGTCTAATATTGCATGTAAATTTCAAAACAGTTTAAACAAAAACATACCTTAATCTATAATATTATCTGTGGATATGTGTGTATGTGCATTTTTATTTTTATTTTTTTTAAAAAATAAATAATATCCTCTTCTTCCATGTTTGATTTTGGTTTGGACAACTTGTGATATCAGATATAAACTGACTTCCACATACAGAATTGCTAAATATAACATTAGAAAATTATAAAATTCAAAGGTATATTGCAAAAAAAGAAGGGGATATATTACAAAACACCCTGTAATAATGCACGTGAGACAGAATCCCAACTTCAGCTTCATTTCAACTTTCTGTTCTTGTAACTATCAAATAGGGTAATTGCAGAAATGCACATTGTTATCATAAGCTGGAAACATCTTACTTTGGATTTTTAAAATTGTTTGTATTTTGGACTACTAATGTGTCTTGAGATTTCCTCTTTCAACATTATTACTTTTGTGGAAGAAAGGGTTTAATGCACAAGATTTTTTGAAACTTTCAGTACAGCTGGATTAACAGCTCAAAAGCTGATTTTCCTGCTGTTTTCTGGTGAAAGTCAATGACTCCTGTCCTCACTGAGTCTCCCACTCCAGATGGCTGTCTCCTGTTGTGTTTACACATGAGGAAGTCTTCTGCAGATTTCTTTAAGGGTAGCCCAAGCAAGCTGCCAAATACTATACAATCCCATCTTTGTTCTTTTCTGTGATACCATTTGTACTTGTGCATGGAAAGCTGAACAAAACAAGCATTTTTATTTGTTTCAGGACTAATTATCTATTTCTGAAATCACTGTAAACATCACAAGGGGTAAGAATTTGTTTGTATACTAGAAGTTCTTTCCCAAGCAGGGAAAAGCTGGAGAGTTTAGGCTGATAGATACAGAACAGTTTGCCTAAAAAGATTCTGTAAACTGTTGCCACACTATGATAATTTGACTGGTACTGGTATGGCAAATTGTTCAATGTTTAGCTGGATAAAGACATAGGATAGGAAGATAAAACAAAGATTGATCGAAGCAGTTGAGGGCAGCAACTGTATGCTAAACCAGCACGTAAAATGGCAACAGGAAGAGAAATAATTGAAATTCCTTGTTACTAGCTGAAAACAATAAGTCTGGCAATAATATCAGAAAAAGCTAAGCAGACCACCACGACTTCAGGGGTGAGGAGGAGTGGGGTTACAATACATGAGGTCAAACACTGGGAATGGATTGCTAAGTAAGGCATTCTCCATTCAAAACAGAGTATCAGCCTGAGCAGTCTAACCTAACCTTGAGGTTAGAGCCAATTGAAAACCTCCGAAGCTGCCCTCCAACATAAATTGTTATATAATCTGCTACTACAGGGCCACAAAATGCAGACACTCTACACAAAAGATTAAGCTAGACAGCTTAATGACAGCACTGAAAGACTGCTACATGAAAGCACTGAAATCACTGAAAAAATGAAGAGCCCATACCTGTCCATATGGATAAATGGTATGCCTAATAAGAAGAATTGATCTTAAAACTCAATTCAAGATCAACCTTTCACCCAATACAGGCTTGTACAGAGACACTAATTTTGAATACTCCTTAAATAGTAATACATTTATTATTGCTGTTTAATTTTCTTTTCTTTTTTTTATCAATGACCATTGTAATGGAAAAAAAATTCCAAATTTATGTACCACAAGGTTCTGAAAACATGCTGTCTGGGATTCATAATATGAAAAGAGTCTAAAACAATTTGATGTAAAGGTGACAGAATCTAACTAGATGATTGCTGCTGATTTCCCATTAGTTATAAAATTGTCAAAATTTTTCATTTAATAATTAAGGTACAATAAAGAAAAATCAGAATGCTATAGCATTCATAAAGAAAGCAAATGTAAGAAAATCATATGTTCAGCCTTACTCAAAGACAGTCTTAACTTTTTTTCCTTTCGTGTGCTGAGGGTATCTTGCTTTCGAAAATTTAATCTTAGGGGAGGACCCTTATACTTGCTAAGTTTATTACAGTACATCTGTTCTGGGAATATGTTAACTTTATACTTGGTCTAGGCATAAACCAGGAGTTCACAACAGAAGAAATGGAGAGGCCATGAAAATAAAAAGCAGGAAGCTGCATATCCCAGAAAAAACAGATCACATGTTATCTCACATCACTGAATCCATTTGCTCAGAATGGGGATTCACTAAAAAGAGAAGCACAGTTAAATGAGGAAGACAAATAACAAACACCACTCGTGCCTTTCCCTCCAAAAAATCTGCTTCGAAAAGAGCATTAGGTAAGTTTCAATTCTACTGGTAGGGGATAAAACTTCTGTCCTAGATCCCAGATACCATCCAATTAATAGAGGGGTTTTTTGTCCATTTGTTGAATTTCTACTCCAATATCTTTGCAAAAAGAAAGAACTCATTCAAACAAACATATCATGTGATGTCACTAATTTAGTTTTCTTTGGAGTGCAATTTCAACACTAGTTTTTAATGTTATTGTTGAAAAACAATTCTCCCCTGCAGTTCTTTGTCAGTGCCTCATTAAGCCCAGGATCAACCGCCCTACCCCATGTGCTCACTTAAATTTCCCTTTCCTTTCTTGTGTCTGCTTCCTCCTTGTCCTCTGTCGCCATATGCAGCAGACTGAAGTCAAATCAGTAAATAGTGCTCCCTCACCAGCTGGGACCCCGTTCAGTAAAACACAGAGCACATGGTGTCAGTGACAGCACAAAGGCAGATTTAGTTATACGCTGGATAATTGCAGTAGGATCTTATTCACCAGTATGTACTTTTCTGTTCCTTTAAGCCAGATTTCTATTATTCACTGCATATATCTCTATCAGATTGAAGTTACATAAAATGACCTGCCTAAAAACAGAAACAGACTACTTAGAAAGCATAGTACCTACATCAACAATCAGGAAGTCCAGCCAGCACCAAGCATTAGTGAAGTAAGTCTGAAAACCATAGGCCACCCATTTTAGCACCATTTCCAGAATAAAGACATAAGTAAAGATTTTATCAGCATAGTCCAGCAGGATTTTTATAGTCTTGTGCTGTTCAATATGTATATCTTCAAAAGCCTGTGAAAAATGGGTTACATACAAGTCAGATATTGAAAAGTCTTTGCAAATTACAAATTAAGCCAGAACTAAATGAAAACAGCAAAGTAAAATCACTTTCAACTTTAAATGTTTTACCTTGAAAAACAAAAATAGCAGAAATTACAATTACATTCTGTCTGCATTTTAGATTTTATCATTGTCTGAAAACAGAATTACAATATAACATCTGAGGTTGCCAAAAAGGTTTTTAGAAATTTCAGTAATAGTCAACACAAAATTACAGTTTATCACCCTGAAAAGCCCAGCCAGTTTCACTCAGAAGGCAGTTTCATTATTACATTAACTTCAATTAACAAAAGAGACCAAATACGTTATGCTCTTTAGTGAATTTCAGTCTTAGGTGCTGATGGCAAGGTTTTAGCAGTGGGAGGCTGCAGGTGTGGCCACTGTGAGAAGAGACCAGGGGGCTGCTTTGTGCCAGCTCCACCATCGATCCCACACAGGAAACAGCTGAGCACAATAATCAAGCTGGCGGTGCCTCTGGGAAAACGTATTTAAGAAAGGGCAAAACACTGCATGGCAGTAGGAGGACTGAAAGAAAAAAGTGAGAGAAAGTACCCTGCAAACACCCAGGTCAGAGAAGAATGAAGCAAAGCAAGGTGGTGCTTTAGGTGCTGGAGCAGAGACCAAGACAATATACAGCAAATCCTATGTCAATGAGCAACCAAAATGAACCCAAGCTGTGTGAAGCACTAAATGTCACTAAGAATAGTATAAAGAAATTCAAGAATTCCTATGTAACAGTCCAGAAATCCTGAAACTAAAACTGTAGCAAAAAGTTAACTAAGAACATGATGAATTCAGTGTCTGCTTTTGGGGACAATTTTCATTTGAAGTAGAATAATTGTTTCATGCATACATTTCCTTTTTCATGATTTTTATAATTTCTTAAACAAGATTTTTAGTGTAATCCTTTTCATAAATACACACATCACCTTGTAATCATCAAAAGTTCACCTGCAAAATTTTAATGTAATGTAAATTAAATGTAATACCCAAAATATTCTGGGAATTTAGTTCCAAGTTATTTTTAAAAAAAACTTTGTATTTTTTTGTTAATGAACACATATGTGTTATAATACTAACTTTGATAAAACATTTTTATAGTTACTGTTTCTAATGCAGTAGAGTGCAAGCTCTACTTACCAGAGCACCACTGCTGAGAAGAATCATGAAGACAATAAATGATTCAAACCAGTTGTGCTCTACTATCTTGTAACAGGTTTTTCGAAGGTTCCACCAGATTCTTCCTTTTGTGCTCTCCCTACTGCCTTTACAGCATTTAAACTTCTGTACACAGCCTAATAGCACAAAAATAAGAAACTGTTATGTGGTAGAATTTTCACTATCCTGAGATCAAGTCATTATTAGCTAGCTCCTATTTCATGAAGTTCAAGCTACCTATCTTTTCAATTTTATCCTTTGGATGTAGGAAAATTTTTTCTCTATTCTGATGCTAAATCAAGCTTATAGTAAAGGACAGTTATCTAATTGAGCTAATTTTCATTTACAAACATTTAAAAATATCTATTATTCAGTTTATATAGAGATAATTAAAGAACATGCAAATTGTCAGGAAGTAGAAACAAAGAGCATACATAGCATCTTACACATGAATTTGTTCAAGAATACAGAAGCTGCTTCTTCTTCTAAAAGAACTTCTGCCTTTTAGATAAGGTTCAAACAAATCAGATATAAATACTATTTTTATTTATTATACTGAGGAACAACTGATGCTCCAAGGGCTGACTAAGGATACCTCTTTACATAAACAAATGTTTTAACAGGAGATTATAAGAGCTTTTCCAATAGGATACAGATTTGTGGCAACTGTGCACAGAATTTTGCCTCACATTGGAGAGGTCCCTACTTTATCATGGGGCCTCAAGGCATTGTTTCCAATGAACCTCAGTATCTGCCTAGCCAAGAGCAGCCTCCTTAATTCTTTAAAAATTATTAATCACATGGAAACATAACCAAGTTGACATGACTTTAATGGGTCCCAAAGGCATTATGGTTTTCCTGTGAGTGTCATTAAATTCATATGTTACAAATAACTTAGGCTGTATTTCATCATCTCAGATACAACAGCTACCACTGTGAAGAACATGAACTACGTTACCTTCAACTACTCAAAATGCTTACATTATGAAAAAATTAATCTTATGCCCAAGAACTAATAGATATTGCATAACACAAGGATAAGGAAGAACTGTAATATAATGTCAAATTATTTGATAAATGTATGTTTGTTTGTTGGATTTTTTAAATTAAGAACTTGATATAGTCAATACAGTCCCACATTGCAAAATGATTTTGGTTTTTTAAAGATCAGTAAAATAATACTTCAAAGGACAAGGATCCTAACCTAAATCAAAGGTGTCTTCAAAACAGCAAACCAAAAAGCATGGACAGGATAGGAGAGTTAATCCTGGAACATATTTTGTTTTGAATTATTTTATTCATGATTTTAAAGGAAATCAAAATCTGTAATATCACAACACCTAGAAATTCTTTCCTACATAGTAAATTTCAGTAGTCCCCTAGAAGATATAGCTATACAGAACTAAAATGAAAACTTTTAAGGACATGCAAGTTTGCTGTTAAGACTTCTTTACCTAAATAGATACATAGGCTCTCATTCACCTGTTTCAATCCACAGTATATTTATACACCCTCTCCCCCCATTAATGGTGCAATGTCAACAAAATAATTTTATTTTTGAGTCAAACTTTCCAAGACCTGAATCACCCACTGGACTGCTTTCTAGCACTAGAAAGTGACCATGAGTAATCACATGATTCCATTTTAAATTTCTCAGTGGAGTGCCCCTGGTCTAGGGTTTAATCTTGCAGATTTCACCACTGACAAAGTAATTTAAATCAACAGAATTACTGACTGCTAAGAATAAGTTTATAGAATTGTGCCTAGTGATTATTTTAAAATATTATAAATGATCACAAACACACATACTGAACTTTGCATCAACAAATAGTACTTCATAGACATCAGCATTGCTATGTACAACAGGCAAAATTGATCACACCCTAAGACTTGATGAACTAGGATGCAGGACTGCTGTACCAAAAGCTTCCTTGAACTGCCAGTGTTTGTTGCAAACAAGCAAAACGTAATTGCTAGCCCCAAATTTTATTTCCATACCTTCTGTAAAGCATGCCTGTAGTTCTGATGCTTTTTCTGGTTCAGATTCACTTTTCTCTTCTCCAAAGACAGCTAAATTAACTGTACTTCCTTCTGATGAGCTGGAAAAATCTAGCTTCTGAAAATAAAATTCAGTAATATTTTTACTTTATTAATATTTACATTTTTAGAAGTGTCATTAGCTAAGCATGCAACACCATGTGCCAGTAATAAGAAGAATAATATTTTTCACCAGAAATACAAATAAACACCCACATGTAGCAGTCAATGCTGTTGAAATGTGCATAAATTGTCCACTTTCTATCTGGAGATTGCAGGGCATATCATGGAATCTTTAATGGAATTTCAGAATTTCTAGTCTAAATATGTTATTCATCAAAGTTAACTGTTACTTAGTTGATCTGCTGATACATATTCTATTTATTTTGCTTTCTACTATTACGTTCTTATACATTTCAACTGGCATTAATTTCCATTCTCTTTTGCCAATGCACATATGTAGTACATCGTGCATTCTGAAACTACCCATTACTCTGGTACACATACCTGTACAGTCAACACCCAGAAATAATTTTTGTTGTTTTTTTTTTAATAATGGATATTACATAAGTCATATTATTAAAAAGACCCCCAAACATAAAACCAAACACACACACAAAACCCCCCAACCAATACAAGAATAAGCCTTAATTTATTGTTTTGTAATCTGCCTGTGTATTGCAGAGATCTGGAGATTTTAAGGGAAGATGTGGTGTCCTGTACACTTTATTTAAGTATGAGTACCAAACTAAATTAGAGTAGTTTTGGTCACAGCAGTCTCCGACATTTTACAATGTTATTATTAAGAAGTATATAACGTCAGTAATGAAGTCACACGAGGAAATGTCTGTAGGGAATGATGTAAGCACACTTTATAAAACAACCTTGTTTTTGTCAAATCAACACCACTTTTGCTAATTTAGTTAGATTTTTATGATTAAGAGATATTTGCAGGCAAGTTACTATCCAATCAAGTTGTAGTTACACCTCAATTGTGAAATGTGAAAGGACAAAATTATTTTTGGTATCAAACAATTTTTTTTTTTTGTGAAAAAAGACAGATGATATGATAACAAAAGTAACCCAGTATCCTGCACTAATTTTTATTAAAAATGGTTTTGCTATATTGCCTATTTTGCTATTACTTTACAAACTAATTATCTGGAATAGAAGCCCCATGTTACTCATGTTTACTGTAAACATGTCTTTTCTTTTTTCATAACATAATTTCAAAATAGCAATATTCACAGCAAACAACTTTTCCTATCATTACTTCTACTGAACCCAGAGATAGCACTCTATGCCCTCCACAATTCTATTAGTATGCTGCTTTCATCATTCCATGACATAGCATATATATTGCAAAATGTTGCAGTGGTGGTGAGCAAACTAAAATATTTAATTAAACAACTCAAATTATCAGTTTTAAAAAATACAATTTTTAAGAGTAAAGAACTTTTGTGTCATATTACTAACAAAAATTAAAACCAATGTGAAGTACCCTGGGTAATTTGAACTGTAAGCTTAGTACACCATTTGAGCAGATGACATGAATTCAACTGAAAGTATAAAAGATGAACAACCACAAACACAAAAGGAACTGAAAAGAATCAATGTGTTTAGATCATGAAGTTATATATCTCATATAATTCATGGTAGAAGAATCAGAGATTAGAGCTTTTTAAAATTTATTTTTAATTACAAAAGGCAATTTTCTTTACTCTAGAAATAAAACTAGCAATTCCGTGACCTATTTTGATATAAACCAGGTAGCCTGGTTTCCTCTTTCTTCTACAGATGGTGTAGACTATAATCCTACTGCTTGAAGATTTACAGATTTAATTAAACATTGGTTCTCTTTTTTATGTGAGGGGTTCATACTTTTCACTAAGATGCAAGTATCAAACAACAACAACAACAACAAAAGAGATCGTAAAAATCAATATGCATAGAAGAGGTTCCTGTTATTATTAAAAAATTAGAAAGCTAGTTTCTTTGCTATTTACAGAAGAAGTCCTTGCAGAAGTCTAACTGATCTGGGGAATCACTCCAGGAAGAGAACTTCTGGGAAAGACAGAAATGTTCATCCTTCACCTTCCAGGGCCCTTAGCTGCTGCTCAGTTTACTGAACAGTGGTAAGAAGGTCACAATATATGTAAACTAAGCACTGGATTGAATGGACCAACTGATGCACTCAAAAGTTAATGAGCAGTTTCGACGTTTGCAAATCTGCAGCTAAATAACTTTTGTTTGAGAAAATTCCTTCAATATAATAATTTTTTTCTTTTTCACTGTTGGCAGTAATAGGCTATTCAGATTTTGAATACATTAGTTTTTTCAGTATAAAATTCTCCTGTACTGTTATCAGGTCAAAATTGGATGCTTATGACCTTTCTTTTTCCTGAAGGATTCAAGGTATCATGGCACAAATGCTTCCATGAATATTGTGACTACTACAAATTGTCCCACAGAAACAACATGTGATTGCTCGAAGCAATTAGAGTCAATCTTTACTGAGCATCACCATTAAAATAAAAAATGAAAAGTTTCAGATAATAGCTTTAATGAAAACTCTATAATAAGAGCTAATAACAGGTAGCCACAGATTGTTCACATGATGCTACTTACTGGGCATTCAACTTATATGTCACTGAAATAGTAATGGAAAATCTGGCTGGTTCCCAACCTCTGAAGCAAAGAACAAACATACCAGTAATACAGCTCTTAAGAGAAGGAATAGAAGGGAAACATTATCTCATGTAATTAAAAAACCAAAACCAAACAAACCCACAGGATGACTGTGCTTGTCATCCTTGTGCTTGTATTCTTGTCTTTTCATTTACTAAGGATCTCTCTGTCTCTCTCTCTCTTTTTAATTTAAGACCACTAAGTATTTTTCCACAGGAGAAGAGGTAAAGAACTACAGTGAAATGTGAAAGATGATTGCTGACAACAGCACTTTGAAGAGAATGTTTAGGAACTTCTTAGTAAAGAGGATCCAAAAGTATTATTGTGCAGAGACACAACAGAAACCTTTAGAACACTTGTGTTACCTCTCTTAATATTCCATCCATTGGCTATTTGCCTAGTTAATCAGATCTATTTTAAGCAGGAAGTATTTTTTCAATTAAAAAAAAAAACCCTGATCTTTCAATTTAGTATCAACTATTAATTAAACAATAAAAAGGACACAAAGTACATTTTTTTAATAATAATTTGGAATTATCACTGAGTATGGTACTCTTCAGCATAAGCATAGCTAGTCACTTTAATTGGGATATTTTATTCATCTTTTTTCTGAAAGAATAAAAGTAAGAATGTCTATAGATAAAGCTTGCAAATTATTTATCTTCCAAAGTAACCAAAAGATTGTCCATAGAAAAGACCTACCACTCCTACTCTACATAACTTAGAAAAAATTGGCATGTGTATCTACTAAAAAAAACCATTGCCTTACTGTGCAGGGAACGCTAAGTAAGACAAAGTGACATCCAAATGAAAAAGATTTGTGTATTTTTCAGTCAAATGATTGGAAGCTCCCAGTTTACTGGTTTTCATGCTGCTCTACACTTGTCCAGACTCATGAAAGCAGAAGCAGTGTCACATAAACAATATCTATCAAATAAGACCCATCCCCTCATACCTGGGACCTCTACGATGGGATATTACCACATTCTACTCTTCCCTACTGAAGTGCCTTTTCTAAAATAGCTTCAAAAAATCCTTAGAAAGATATTTTTCCATTTCTTCTGAACAGCTTACCATCCCCTCGAACACAAAAGAGAGATCGAAATACTTCCAATATACAACACAAAAGAATACATTGAAGATAATGCAAGATTCCACAACAAAACCACACAAACAAAATTTGTATTTGCAAAAGGATTACCTCAATGATCCCTAAATGGTAAAGAGCAGAACTGTCAAACTATTCAGAAGAGATCATCAGGAATAAGAAATGCATAGCTTGGTACAATTAAGCTATATAAAAAAACTTAGTAAGTTTTACGGTTCTGGAGTTTCTGAATTTAGAGGTTTGGGAGTGTAGTAGTTCCTATTTTGTCTTTTTAACAATTGTCTTAATTTTATCCTTATCCTTAGTTTTTCTATTTTATATTTCTTTCTTGTTTGAAGATCCTTATTTATATAGTTTTAAACCATCCAGATTTATTTAGACACCTGCATAGAATTTTTGATTAAAGTTATGTTTTATGTCTGTCTTTATAAAAATAAAGCAACTGGATTAAGTTCACAAAGAAACAATTATTTATGATGAAGAACAAAACTTACATAAATGATTCCCTATTTCCAACCTTGCAGACATATACAAACTTCATGACTAGAATATAACTAAATCATTACATCCATATTCAAAAGAACTGTGCATACGTATTAAAAAATACATTTGATTGTTCCTAGGAGTGTATCTTTCATCCTATATTTTAGCTTCTCTTATATGAGAAAACTGAAAAGTGAATTATAAAAACATTGTGAACAAACACAAAACAATTTATATCAGAGATATAAACATTTTAGCATACAAGTAACTGTATATATGTAATATTACAGAGGCATTGATCAAATGAATGTGATCAGGAAATGTTCATAATTACGTGACAGCTAAAAACGTGGTACAACAGATGAACAGAAAACATCAAGTGAGGACAACCTTTCAATTTTCATAAAATCATAGGTTGTTAACCTCTTTGAATTTTGAAAAGTGTTGATGCTTAATCATTCAGTTAACAATAATAAAAACTTACAAAGCATGCAGGTTATGCCACAGAAATAGTATAGAAAATACCAAAGATGTAACAAGGAGAGAAGAACATGTTGGTGTTGCCCTCAGTCATGCTGTGATGTGAGTCATGGGACTCAGCTTACAGAGCAGCTGTGCATGTTCCCACTACATTGCAACATATGGGGGAAAATATATTGTAGCTGAATAGCATGCAGGCCAATCAATCTCAGAAGTGACCATATATGTATGATTTCTTTAGGTAACCTGTGTAAACATGCTGACACGTTGCTCTGCCTGGTTAAAAAGCACCAGATCTGCATTCTTGACTGATCCAGCTTGATTTTACTCCTGTGAGAAGAATGGTACGCAATGAAATTAAAACATGGTACCCTTTAGGTTGAGTACTGGAAACAGAAGTGTGGATTCCTACTTACTTAAAATGTGTTTTCTAGATATGTCACACATTTGCAAAGCATAACATTTTAAGGTGTGGATTAGAGCTTTAAGCACATCCAAATACATAATGGAAGAGGTAAGATTAGCAGAACATCTGAAGTTCACAGATGTATACTGGACTTGGGCCTGAACATAAATAACCCCCCACAAACAAAAAAAAAAACCACAACCAAAAATCCCTCCACCCTCAAATACGCCTCCAAAAAAAAAAAATTCAAAAAAAAAATTGAAAAGTCCAAACAAAAAAGACATACAAATACACCCACACTATGTATATTTCAGCTTTAGGTATCCTTTAAATGGGCTTGCTAGACATTTAAAATAACAGAAATATATTTCTCCTTGCATTTCATTTTCAAGGTTAATTCCTAGTCTTCACTAGACACTAAATAAGACACATCTAGGTCCTTTCTTTCAGAAAAAAGCTGCAGGCAAAACAAAAAGTAAATCAGACCATGTTAAAAAACACAGAAAATTCTGCATAAGCAGTTTTTCCCAGCATTGTTAAATATATACCTGGATAATTTAAAAAAAAAGTCAACAGTTTAAGGTGCATTATGGATAGTAGCAGACATAGAAATGAAAAACAAATCCCCATGCTTAGCAATAAACCTATAACTTCCTCAATTTGTCTTCTGGTATAAATCTGATCTCACTTCTTAGCAATGACTTCTCAATGATTCTTTAAATAATGTACCTATATAACAACTCCAGCATAAACTGCTCCCATTTAAAGGGGAAGTTGGAAAGAAAGAGCTGAACTAATCTACAGGATGAAAGACAATTTCCCTACTGACTATGAAAAAGTGTATATGAAATAGAAGGGTTTTGTTAGTTCATGTATCTCCTGTGGTTGCCAATTCTCAGCCACTTTTCCAAACCTGTCAAAATTGATACCAGGTAAATTGATAATTGATACCAGCTGATCTTATAAACAGCTAGTCCTTATGTATCATCTTGAATATCAGAGGTGAGAAGGCACAGATTTTGTCACACAATTCTAAAACATAAAATAGTGACGAACCAGGTGTCTTCACCTGAAGGATAATTTCCATGCAGGTGTAAAAGTTAAATTTCCTGGATTCATCAAATATTTCTTCCACAAAACCAAGTTTCATTAAAACACTAAGAAATCTAGCATCCTTTAGTCAGATTAGTAATATGCAAAAGTTGTAGAAGCTATTTAGCAAACATTATAGCTTCATTACATAGTTCAGTTAATGTTTTAAACAGGTTAAGAACACCGTTTGCTTTGCTTTAAAGAAGCCTCTTACTAATCTAAAGTCTTCTCAACTGAGTGTTACTCAATGACATGCAGTAACATATGCATAACATATGCAGTAACAGAATCTCCAAAAAGTAGATGGAACAAATCAAGCATCAGAAAACAAGTTACTGAAATAACAAAAACAAGTTTAATACTACTGAACACTGTACTCCGCAATAAAAGAAACACCTAAAGAGTACCTTATTACACCTTTCTAAATTTAATTTCACTACACTTTGCTGGAACGAACTTGTTTTCTAAACTTTGGAAGTAATACTGGCAAATTAATTGCCAGTTCAAAACAAAACAACTGAAAACTTAAAAAGCCCACAACCAATCAAAAATCTCTCAGACTCATCAAATGAATGCCCAAAAACCAACCACACACAAAAAAACTGCCCCAAAACCAAACAATCCAGACAAAGCAATCCAGACTGGAGTACAGTTGTCTGTGCAAGTGATGATATTCTATTTATGTCCTCGTGTCTTCAGGTGCCAGAGGTGGTGATACCAGACACAGTCTGCTCTCGAGCCACAGACCGCAATCTGAATTTTTAGCGTCTTTCAAAATCCTGCTGAAATCCATGATTTTGCTTTTCCCCTCAGTCTGCAGCTGCTGAAAAATAACTACAATCCTAGAGCTGACACAGTTTAAAATCAGGCAGTTGTCTTAGAAGTGACTGGTTCAAAACTTCCAAAAACAGGTGAGAAATTAATATTTCATGCAGTAATTCTATTTTTTTCTTGAGTTTTTAGTTGATGCATTCACCTTATTATACGAACATTGCTCCCTTGGCTTTCCGCATCATTTTGACTTCAGAACATGAAAACTGTTGTTACTGCTCTCATTAGCCTGAGTCAGCACCTCTGTTAAGTTTATCCAGTAAAAGTAATGCCAATTTTCCTCAATGAGTATTAATATTTTCTATTAATATCTTCTCTAGTAATTTTAAATAGCAGTTTAATTACATTTGCAGTTCACAGAAACATTACAATTATTAAAAAAGAACAGTCTTTTGACACTGTTTATTCTGGACACATATACTAGTTTCTTTATGCAACTAATAATTTGGTAAAGTTTGATTTCAAACATCTTTATAAATGGGTTCACAGAAACTTACACAGTTCTGCCAGGATTTCCTACTCTCTTGAACTCCACTTTCCCATTTCAGATTATTCACTCTCAGTACAGTCCAAGAATCCTGAGTTACAATTGCTTTGCATTTCTAAGCAGGAAGAATTATGCTGAAACAATACATTTGGTAAAATTCGTTCATCCAAAATATAAAATATTTAAATTTTACCTCCTTGCTTTCCTCCAAATCCGAGTCACTGCTGAATTCTTCTGTATTCAGATGTTCAAAATCAGACTCTCCAACAGCTATTGGTACTGTAACAGTAAGACTTGGGTTGTTTATGAATGATGTATAATCATTGCCACCTATAACAGTGCCCATTCCATTCTCATTTTTGCCATAATTCGTATCTATCCTTAGTTCAGTGATGGTACAGTTGGAAATGCAATGGTTTCTCTCATCATTCAACTGATCTGTTGCTGTTCTTTGATTTACAACAGCTTGTTTTCCCAAACAAGACTTTCGGACACATTCACCTGCTTTTTTCTTCACATAATCTATTCCCTTCTGAATTCTTGAAACAGCAATCTGCAAGTTGTTCATTTCATTATCATCCTCTGTAACAGTAAGGTTGTCTGAACTAAATGAACTCAGCAGCAAGGCCAGAAAAAGATTCAATACCTAATTAAAAAAAGAAAAAAAAAAGGCAAAGACAACAGAGCAGAATTTTTTTTCATTTTTCATTCACGTGCTCTTATGAACCCATTATGAACACAGGCTTTGTGTTTTCATTCACAGTATATGATTCTGAAAGTACATAGTAAATAAAATGCAAATGCAATTTAAGCACAATACCTTCCCTATACCTCAACACAGGGGATTTTGTGCCTTTGCATTGCTTATGTCTGTAGAAGGTCAGAAATCAACGATTCTTTGGTATTGTCTGAACAGATTCAACATGTTTGCTTTTCTGGCAAATCGCAGCACTCTGCAAAGGAAGACATAACTGACCTGTGCAGAAAACACATTTTCTATGTGGTGGTCCAAACTCACACAAATATTTTGCTGTATGCGACTTAAAAAAATCAGGAATGCACCCTGTCTTTTAACCCCCAGGTCACCCTTTTCCCACAGCAAGACAAAACATAGAACATACATCACTTATAAAAGCCCAGAGTTTACCAGGAACTCAAATGCCAAAGCAGCAGAGTACCAGCTCTTAAAATCTTCAAATCAGCTCTTCTATCAGCTTGGAAGATAAGATAAAAAAATGTGTTGGGAACACAGAAAGACAAATGAATAAAACAGCCCTGAACATACAGCAGGGATGTCTGCTCATGTAAGAAATCTTCCTAGAGCTATGGAATAAAATCAGAATACAGTAAATACTGTGGAAATATTCACATAGGTGGATGTTTCATTCCACAAAGTTCTGTCTTCTGGTTTAGAAAACTACTTATGGAGTATGTTTTGTTTAATAAAACAACTTCACAGTTGTCTTCTATATAAGACAATAGATTTATAGAAAATCCTGAAGCAAGTGGCTGTGCAACTAGAAGCCATGCTGGCATAGTTTAAAGATAATCACCTTATACCTCTTAGAAATTTTATTCCTAAAGAATACTTCCAGGATGGCTAATTATAGTTTCTTCTGCTACTGACAGTTGTTTAAAGCAGAGATGTAGAATAATAGGGGGAAGGAAAAAAGCAGTGCAATTAATGTCTTAAATACTGGTGAGTTAAAAAATTGAAAACATATTTAAAAAGAGAAATTTATACTCATACAAACTAGTAGCAATCTGATGCTTTACTCTGAAAAAGAAAAAGCAGATATACTACAGACCACTTTAGAAGTATCTGTAGAAAGCACTTATGAAATAGGAAGCAAAAAAGTGAAGAAGGAAAAGAAAACCTGAAATAATTGAATCTAGGTTTTTTTCTGCATAACATCTTCCTTCTTATTCAAGTTTCCTTACTCCACTTGTGTAAAATTCTGGCTGTGCAGAAAGCAGGTCTCAAAATGGCATACATTTCAGAGTCTTAAGAAGGTAACAGCAGTCTTTTAGACAGGAGAGATCAGAAAAAGTTAAAAAAAAAAAAAGGCCCAATAACCTGCCTATTTGGGATTAGAAGCGATGACTAAATCAGTTAGGGAGAAAAGGCCCTCCTATATCCTCTTCTGCAAATAGGAAACTTCCACCCTGGAAGTCCAACACTGGGGGTGCCTTTGCTCTTCTCTCCCTCTCTAGGTAACCAGGAGTAGTCCACAATACCCTGAACACCCGGTGCTGCACGCTCATCCACATCCTCTGAATTGCAGTCTGGACCCCTGAGGGGGGTCATCCTCCAAGATGAGGATTCTATATAGGCTCAAAAATCTAACAAACAGAAAACTCTATTTCAGAACCCATACTCGTAACAAATCCAAAATAATAAAAAACATACTTAAAAATCACATTTAATAATACTTTTATAATTAATTACTGGCTCTCTTACCTTTTATATTCTATATTAATTGTAAAATTATTTTGGCTACATACCACTAGGTTTCCAATCACCATGACCATCATGAAGACTGTAAGGCACATGGTTTGGCCTGCAACCTCCATGCAGTCCCACATCGTTTCTATCCATTCTCCACACAGCACTCGGAATACAATCAGGAAAGAGTGGAAAAAGTCATGCATGTGCCAGCGAGGAAGTTCACAGTCACTGGAGATCTTGCAGACACATTCCATGTAGCTTTTCCCAAACAGCTGCATCCCAACCACAGCGAAAATGAACACAATGATGGCCAGCACCAGGGTCAGATTCCCCAGAGCTCCCACTGAGTTGCCAATAATCTTAATCAGCATATTTAGTGTTGGCCAAGATTTTGCCAGTTTGAAAACTCGCAACTGGAAAACAAAAATATACAGGCATCATTTGCAGTAGTTACAAAAATGCTATAGAAATAACAGTGTACTACACACTAGTGACTCTCAGCAATAGCAAAAAGAAGAAACTTCAACATGTTTCCAACAAACATAACTTTAATAGTATTTCATGAAATCCATGCTTTTAGAAAGTAATAAATTTTAGACTTTGCTCTTTTTTTTTTCCTGTGTTTTTCAGCATATCTATTCTTTTCCACATAAAAGAAACAGCACACTGGTTGTATTTGTTCAGACAGTGGATTCTGAACACGTCATACACCTTGGATGTTACATGTAGAAACAAATTAAAATAACATTTTTCTAATAAAATAAAGGTTTTTTTTGCTAAGGGGAAAAGAAAAATCAATCTTCTTAAAATTTATTAAACCCATGAATTTTATAATTCCTACATATCAAAAGAACACCTGTAGCCTTTTTCCCATTTTGAGATAAGGGAGTCAACAAGACTACAAATGTTTTATATTTCTCAGTACAGACGAAACAAATTGTACACTCCACTGAGCTTTACCCATCCATGTTTAAACAATTATAATAAAATTACAGCTCTTTCCCTTGAAAGAATATTTGCTTCTGAACAATAAAATGGCACACAGTATTCAATGATAACATAAATAATTTGTAAAGCATGCTTGCAGAGATATCCCATGTCACTTACTAAAAAATATACCTAATGCTAAGAGGTGTCTTATTTATATGAATAGAGTTGAAATACAAATAAAATTCATTAATTAATGCAGATATATTATTTACCAATCTGAATGATCGGAGAACGGATAATCCATCCACGTTTGACAAAAAAAGCTCCACCAAACTAAGAGTAACTATAAAACTATCAAAAATATTCCAGCCAACTTGGAAATAATTAAAAGGATGCATGGCAATTATCTTGAGAACCATTTCTGCTGCAAAAATTCCAGTAAAAACCTGAAGAAAGAATTTTTATTGTTACTTTATAAATGAATATGACGAAGTTGAACCAGCAGATAAGGAACAACTTTAAGTAAGAACATCCCTCTTACAACAGGATGTCACTAAGGAAAACTATCACAAGCTGAACCCGACAGAGAAGGTAAGTGGCAACATCAAAATGAGCTGTTGCATAAATATGTAACTCCAGTTAAAGCTGAAATACATTTAGCATCTACTGAAGAATAAGCTATTCCTAACAGGCCTCCAGTTTGGTCCTTATATCTGCCATCCATCTAATTAAAGGAATTTTCCCCAGCAAGATAATAAACTCACTCTGGACAGAATGGAAGCTGCTTTAACAAATGTGTGTGGAAAAACAGGAACTGGTCATAAATTGATGTACTATTAATGAAGTCTATACAAGAACTCACAGACAAGCTTATCTTCTCTCTCTAACTGCCAAAAAACGGTTAACTGGGCCAAGGCTTGTGTTTGAAGTAATACTCCTTTCTGACACTGAGCGCCTCTGATATCTTCTGAAGCAGAAGGCAAACAACATCTCTGAAATAAATTCATTGTACTAACTGTAGATGTACGGTCACCAGTATAAAACTGCATAAATTACTATCTATCTTTTACTAGATAGACGAAAAAAAGTTCAAAAAAATCAGGAGCATTTTATAGTCTTTAAAAGGTAGTGCTACAGAGTCCAAAAAGGAAGAAAACAACTGCTGAAACTATACCAGTGTCATAGCGGCATATTGGCTGACTGGGTGCACACACAAATCCTTGGCATGAAGGAACACTTATACTCACGCATATTAAACTACTCCACTACATAGGAAAGGTAGAAAAGGTAGTTTCCTGGGTAAAACATACAGACACGAGCACAAGACAGCCCACTGAAACAGCTATTGATCCTCACCTATTTGTCCTCCCTATCTCTTCCTCAAATACATCCTGCATATATTTTAAACAGCAGCATGAGAATTTATCTTCTACAGATAGTGATCTCTAATTCCAGGTTAAGGTGAAAACACTGAACTATATCTGTATTGGCTAAAAATATCAGCATACAATTTAAATGTTGATACCTTAACTCTGTACTTCAGTGCATGTTACCAACATGTATTAGAATTTCACATATTCTAATAACCAAATTGTTTTAATATTTTTCCACATCATAATCACCAGAATAACCACTTAGAATAAGCATAGGTTAAGAAGTATAACATATCTGTATTATTGCTGTTATAAACCAAACAAAGCTACCTCACCAAACCCGACCCACAGAACAAAACCCAACTGTATCAACAGATACTCTTAGAATAAGTCACACATTCTTTGCCTTCCAAATTGTTATGGACCTATCAAACAAATGGTCTTCAAGCAAATACAAAATCAATCCACAGAAATAGCAGTGAAAAATAGCAATCTGAAACAGCATTCAACTCTTTTTGTGTTATCAATAGCACCTACAGTAAAAAGGATCTAATTTGGCTCCTACTTTTTTTTGTAATACTAAACAAAAGCATGTCAGATTTCTTTCAGTTTCATGTCATTCAAACTCTGGCTGTTGGAAACTCTACTTGAAGAAGTTGTAATATAGAAATCAAACTTTAAGATACAACATCTGTCAAATACTCCTATATACATGGTATTCTTAGACTATTTTTAGTACTAAATCTTTAACATTTATTTTATGGGATGACAATAAAAATAATAAAAGCAATTCTATTCCAAAGAGAAACCAGGTTCCAACTGTATCAAATTTCATGCATTGAAGGACTTACCAGATTTCCTATTTTAAGTACAGCGTCAAAATGTTCGGTCATTGGATAATGTTCCATGGCCATAAACAGTGTGTTTAAAACTATGCAAACAGTGACAGCCAGATCAACAAATGGATCCATTACAATAAATTCAACTACACTCTTTACTTTTAACCAGGGCTCACAACACTCCCAAATTAAGAAAGTGCGGGCAAACTTATCCCAGCGTGGTGGACATTTTTGTCTGGATCCTGCAAGTTCTGAAGAAAAAGAGAAATTTACAGTGAACAAGTTTTGGAGAAACTGAAGATAATTTTTTATCTGCCTTTTCAGATTTTAATCTTTATACCTGTAACAATTAAGGACACTTGGAGGAACATCCTCAGACTTCCAGGAACTTAATTAATTGTTTCTGACTCAAAAGGTTTTAGAAGACTAAAAGAAAAACCTCCAGTATTCTGAGCAAATAATTTAAAAACTTGTCTACTTTTAATATTACATGATCTTGTTTAAAAAACCCCCAGAAAGCCATAAAGACTATACTTATGATTAGGGACCTTTTTTTTAGTAAAACTTTCAACTTCAAAGTCCTTTTAAATGTCTAAGTACATATCTTCAGGAAAAACAACATTAATTTTAGCCTGAATAGGGTTTGGAAAATTATTCAAGCTTTTTTCATGATTTTCACTAGTAAACATTCCACTGTTCCAAGTAATCCTTGTACAGATTTTCTTCTCCTTATTAACTAAAGCCTGGCCTTTGATTTTCTCTAATATTTTTACAGTATAGTTAGTGGAAAATATATCACAAGGCATTTCTTCCAATAACTACATTGCTAAGCATGAATAACTAGCATAAAACACACACATATTACCTATTTTACTTAGAATGAGTGTTTTACTTTAGCCTGCTTATCAGACTCCTTCCTTTCTTTTTTCACTATGTACATGCATTTTTTTTCCTGTTACTCAGTTTATGTATTGGCAATGGCTATTCTTCTCTTCTGTATTTGCATTGTGATAAAATATCTTCAAGTAAGTCTAAGACTATGTCAAGAAAGTTCAAGTATCTACAGTTGTAACACACCTTCCATTCTATTTGTGATAACATCTGCTAGACTCATGGCCCTTTCCCTTAAATTGGGATCCTCCAGCAACTCCATTGATATTTGATATGAACTTGAACGTCTGTTTTTTAATTCTATTTCTGTGGTAGTGCTCTATGAAAAAAAAAAAAAAGAAAAAAAGAAAAAGAAGTGTGTAAATTTAATTCAACTTTAGAAATACTGTGATGTTTTTTAAATTACTATTTTCATGCTGTACTTCCAAATACTATTAATACTTATAAAACATTAAGAAAAACATTTGGATATTTAGTTCCCAAATTTCCACCACATTATACTCAAATAACATTATCTCCACTTTAGACACCAAGAAATTTTGGAGGGGGCCACGGCCAAGAAAACAAAGCAAGAACTGCAGAACTTGTGTAAATACCAATTCCCAGTTCCATGTTTTCTCTACCAATATTTTCATTCTAAACTAGTTCATTGACAAGATACTTCTCACAAGTGATTAATGTTAGGAAGAATCTGCAGCAACAACTAGTCCATAAAAGTAAGTTTTAAAGATCAGTTGATCACTATACACATTCAAAACTTATTTAAATTATATTTTCTAAATTTAATTGTTATCATCTCTGATTTATTTTATGAATTTCAACTGAAGAAACAGCATGTCGGACTTAATTGATCCCAAAAATGAACTCCTTTTACATGATTTTATTTTTAAAAATGAAAGCAGTCTTATAACTATAGCACTGAGCGCACCTCAGTTATGAAGAAGTTTTGAATGTATAAAGATGGGTAGATTTTTTTTTCAGTACTTTAAATAAATGCATGAAAATAAAAGTAAAATAAACTGCAAGAAGATTATAACTGCAAGGCATCTGGCTGATAACTGCAAGGAAGCTGGTTGATGTACTTTCACTTGCTGTGAACCCATATAGAAATTTCTGTTTCAGTAAAATAACATTTTTAGGAAAAAGCATACAGATGTCTCTGCTCCATTCCTAAAGCAGACTGAGGGAACAGGGAAAACTGAGCAGAATTAACATGTTTTGTTGGTTTGGGTTTTTTGGTTTTTTGTAATTATACCCTGATCCTAGGCAGTGAGCAATTCAGATAGTCTCTGAAACCCAGGAGAAAAAAAATGCTTTCAGAATTTTTAAAATGTCAACATAATCTTAAAGACTATGCTGTATTTGCACAATACCAAATATATGAACGAGGGAGAAAAGCAGAACCAGTAGATTACTGACAGAGAATTAGAAAATACATTTAAAAGAAGGCTAAAACCATAAAGAAAAAAAATTGAAACAATCTAATAATGTACAGGACGTTTAGAGTTGAACATCCTATTTTGGGTTCTAAGACAGACTTATCAATGGAACATTACTAATCTGATTCACTAAGGAGGTGTATGCATATCCTTGCTTTGCAGGTATATAAAAACTTGCTACTTTGTTCTCTTTCATGCTTCAGCCTCTCACTTTTGATCGAATCACTTCAAACCCATTTCATTACAGTAAGATCTGCAAAACAATTCACAACTTCTCCTCCATTTTCAACGCAATTAATTTCATTGAAACATTGTCTATGCAATAAAGAAAGGCCATGTAACCTGGAGTAATTTAATGCTTTCTTACATTGCCATCAGTTGTTGGTTTATCTATTATCACCTCTGGCAGAAGTTGTCCAGTAGGAGACAACAGACCTGACGGTCCATCCACTAAGGAAACCACTCCATTGCAATCCACGGTGCTGTGCATCTTCCCATTCACTGGGAAGACTGTCAGCCTTCTGGATGACCTACTGGCCTGGCTAATGTTACTGCTGCGCCGTTCACCGTGTCTGCCCGGCAAAAAGAGAGAACCTCTTCTGCTCGAATTATCCTCAAACGTGCTGTGCTCATCATCAGCAAAGTCATTTTCAGATCCTCTCTCTCTTCCATAGTCTCTAAAACTGAAAAGACTTGTTCTGCTACTAGGCCTGGGAGAAAACAGGGAGCCATGAACACTCAGCAAAGACTGCAAAGGAAACATAAAAAATTACAGTCTGAAGATTATAAGTGTACAAAATGCATGTCTATGTATTAGAAAAACAATTATAATTTATATTCCCCAAGAATTTGTCAGTGTCATCTTTAATACACCGCCTCAGGCTGATCTCAAAGATACGCTACAAATTAAAGTCATCTGAATGCGTAAATTTACAGTATACCTAAAACAATAACTGGAGAGAAAAAAATAACGTGTATAAGGCCATAGTAGTTTCAATTCCTGCTTTAAAGAGTAAAATCAAGATTTCCATAAACTCTAATGATCCACATAGATCATACATTATGTTAAAAGATATCAATACCTTTAGTCTTCTACATTCATACATTATACTTAAATTTTCCTTTTATGATTTAAGAAGGCATTTCTATTTCAGGTTAACTAGGAAAATGCAATGCTGCTGTGCATGTTAAGGTCCTAAATAATAAAATGAGAGAGAACACTTTTCTTAGGTACACTCTAGAAAATAATACCAACAGTAAGTTAGTATTTAAGAGAATGATACATTATCTTTCCTTTGTTGCCTTACTTTGCAAAGTTGCAGTGAAGTTTGTTGGATATGACAGATACCTCACAAATGCCAAACATGACAACTGCATTACTCACAGTACCTGGTGGGGTGATGTAAATGGCTTCCCATAAGTTAGTCTGTTGCCATCAAAAGAAAAACGGAAACCTTTCCTTTTGATACTGCCATCTGATTCAGATTTTGGAAGCTTTTCATCCTTCATGTCATCCTCTTCTCCAGAGAGCTCTCTCTGCCTTCTTTTCTTCCTTCTATTTCTTCTTTCTTTGGCACTTTTTGAGCTAAGCTTGGATGCATCTGAAGAACTATCTGAGGGTGCAGCAATCCCACTTTCACAGCTGTACTCAGTCATCTCTGCTGCAGCTGCTGCTATTGCCTGCCACAGCAATTATTTAACAAGATGCTTTATAAGTCACACCATTTTTAAAGAATGATATAGCCCTTGTTCCTAAGATTTATATCAAATTACTTCCAGTAAACAGCATAGTCGGGTTTGTGCAAAACTACAAATGAAATTCTGTAGTCTGAATGGAATTTGAATAGAGTTCTACTTTGCATGCATATCATGGAATCAGCCCACATTGTCTACAGCCACAAAGTTCATTAGAAAATATTTGAAAATTAATAAATTTATTAGAGTGAATTCAACAGCAAACAAAAGAGCTAAACAGAGTCATACTTCAGTCTGTATTAATTTAGTAAACTAATCCTAACTTTTATTGTAACTAGCTTCCTTAAGCTGCTTCCAGTTTTTGATTCACTAGTAGCAGCACAAGTAGCAAAAATGAATCAGAAATTTATAGATAAAAATATTTTACACTCTAATCAAGGCTTGAAAAGTACTGAAATTATTTCTAAGATGAGAATTTGGAAAATCATCATGACAGTTTACTAGATATTACTCCAAGATAAGAAATATTTGTTTAAAACTATTATTCTAATTCGGAGACTACTCTTTGTTCTCAGTTCAGAAATTCATTACCACTTTAGATATTATATATTTCAAAAGCAATAAAGAGCCATAGAAAAAGCAGTTTAAAGTACTTAGACTAAACAAAGTACTTAGACTACTAAACAAATAGCATGCAAAGGAACACACTAAAGCCCAGACTCTTGTTAGAAAATACCTGAGCTTCTTCTTGCTGTTTTCGCAGTTGTTCAAGCTTCAGCTTGAAGTCTGCCTCCCTCTGCTCTGCTTCAACAATAGTTGCTTGATTTTGTTCTTCATAGGCCATGGCAACCACAGCCAAAATCAAGTTGATCAAATAGAAGGAACCCAGAAAAATCACCACAACAAAAAATATCATGTATGATTTGCCAACAGCTCTTAGTGTCTATAGGAGGAGAAGAGAAATCATTCATCTGGTGAAGAAATGCATCAGTTCTGCAGTTCATAAGCATTAATGACTTTGAAAAGTGCAAAACTAATAGTGAGTTCATTTTCCTTCAGTAGTAAAATCATACGAGTTTTCTGAATTACAAAGTAATCTAAACAAGGGGAGAATTCTTGTACGTGAAAAACATGTCTAAGGATCATGCTGCTCTGAGACAAAATTCTTTCAATGCCTAATAATCTTGAAAAGTATGTGTGATCAAAGTTATTAATGTAAGTCACATATCACAGGTTGGAGGCTTAGAATGCTTACCATGTGTTAGCATGATCTCCCTTTGAAATAACCAAAGAACTAAAAATGGCACAATTGATTAGATAATTAGAAGATAGTATTTATTATAATTAACACATTCGCACATACCATATAAGGAAAAGCTACGGTAAGAAAGTTAATTTATATCAAGTCATGCATTATTAGTTATTAAAAAAAAAGATTAAAAGTACTGAAATTAAGGTTCAGGTTTTGTTGTTATGAAGTATTTTTACAATTTAAACTCAATATCGACATTTTTGAAAATATTTTAAGGCACAAAATGAAACATACACTGTAAAAATTAAATTAAGGATCAAAAAAACCCTCATGTGCCTCTTCAGAAATCATGTGAGATTCTGTACTAAGTGTCCGCGTCTGCTTACTTTTGCAACTGAATTTGCTTCCTTTGACAAGTTTCAATTGTTAACAATAGCAATGGTATGTAATGTAAATAAAATGGCCTTTCCATGATTGATTTGAGGCCAGTAATAACACTAACCACCATTTTTTAATATACTCACCAACTGATAAAGATTTTCCCAATAGTCCTGTGTCATCAGTCGAAACAGTGACAAGAAAGCCCAGCTGAATGTGTCAAAGCTAGTATATCCATAGTTGGGGTTTCTACCAGCTTTCACACAGATAAAATCTTCTGGACATTTACTAGGAGGGAAAAAAAAAGGAAAAGAGGCAAAACAATCCATATACAAATTTCACATAACATTTTTTTTTAATATTATTTTTTCTTGAGCTTCTTATGAAGTTTCATCTGCGGAGGGTGCTACTATTTATGGCTTAAAACAATTCAAAAATTAGTGAGGAAAGTAAAAGAGTGTTCTTTAAAGAAAAATCCAGAGAGAGCAAACAAGTAATGACAGTATTTCCTTCTATGCCCTTTCACAACCATAAACAAAATAAAGCTTATTATCAACAGTTTGATACTACCTCTGCAGATACCTCTTCAATGAAAATAATATACGCACTTAACACAGAGATTTCAATAGGTAGATACTTCCATGCAGGAAAAAGAGAGCCAGCACACAAATTTTATGCTGAACTCCGTCTGTTAGTAAGATTGGCATACCAGATTTCTTGGCTTCTTCACATCTGTGAGTCTAATTAACAAATTCTACCAATTTGCAAAGAGCAAATAACCAGCATAGAGATACTTTTACCTCCTGAAATTGTTCATATTGGTTTTGAGAGTAGGTGATACAATTTTGATATCAAGTATAAGCACACTGTTTAAATTATTATTCCATTTTTGAAAGACAAAAGAGGTTCTTGTCTCCAAAACCTCTAAAAAATACTATGAAGATTTCTTTTCATGTATGTGTGTCTATTTGATGTGCATTTACACACATACACAAAATTATCTCATAGTTACATATATAAGTTAAATGTTTACAAAAATAGTTTGAGTATGTGTGTTTTAAAGCCATAATCAACCAAAACCAAGGGATGGACTGGTAATTCATTAACATAAAGAATTATGTGATTTTGTTACAAAAAATTGTCACAGAAAGAGAGCAAGATGCATGCATGCAGCTGCCGGACAGAAGAAGTGTGAAGATGTCTTCCCTAAATCATAAGTCTCAGTGCTCCATGCCTATTTTAGAGTTGAGAAACAGCAGGGAATCATGACAAAGATGTTCTTAAGTCATTGATAACACAAGGTCCACCTGCTAAGTGGAATTTTCTAGTTACATATGAGTTTTTAAAACAAATTTCCAGCAAAGTATTTTGTCATTTAACATTTTTACTCATTCAAGGGTCCAGCTACTAGGAACCACGACCATATTATTATTGACTGTGACATTAGTGTGGCAGGATGCATCTACCTCCTCTCCACCACAGATGGTTGGTGCATATGCAAGAGATAACCCAGGCAGGTCACAGGCCCAGCATGGGGTCACCTCGGGCACCAAAAGGGCTCAGGGCCCCAGCTAAGAATCAATATCTTAGTCTGGAGAGCAAATGTGGGAAGAGAAGAAAGAAAAATAAATATTCTTGAACAGGTAACTAAATTTGCTTTTTAAGTTTAGATTGACTTTTTTTACATGTTTTTTAGACAGATAGTATGTCATTTTCAGTGTACCTTACCCTGCATCTGAGCTATTGCCACAAAGCAGAAAATCCTGTGCTCCTTCTAGGCGATAGAAATTACCTAAAGAAAAAATAGGAAGTAACATGTTTACACATGAAAGGAGTTTGGTTTTTTTGTGACATTGAACCTATGTTCAAGACATCATGTTTTGAATGTTCATAATCTCCCACTCGCGTTTTCCCAATAGTGGGTTCAAATACTGGCACAATCATAGAATGGCTTGGATTGGAAGTGACCTCAAAGATCATCTGGTTCCAAAAACCCATGCCTGGACAGGGATGCCACTTAATAGATTGGGGCTCCATGCAACCTGGCCTTGAAAACTTCCAGGGATGGGGCACCCACAACCTCTCTGGGCAACAAAATAAAAACACATTGCAAAAATTAAATCCTAGAACAATGATTAGAACATAAATTGCATATTCTTTTCTTGAGTCACTGCACACTGAATATCCTTCCAAAGTCTGATGTTCAATAGATAAGAGAAAGAAAACACAAAAATAAAACTCCTGTTATCCAGTAAGTAGATTGCAATCAGACAAAGCCTATCTCCTTTAAAATTGAACTATTTATAATGACTTTCTGGCAGTTTTAAGTCAGAGCAATATTAACTAGCACATCCTGTGACTGAAAATATGAAGGCAGCATTTAAAAAGAAGATGGGTGTTCCAATTACAATGTTGAACAGCTGCTGTACTATAAATAACTTTATAGAATTATTCTTTTAATTATAAGGTGGTACCCTTCAGAAAAAGAGAAATATATATTGTTATTAATTATTAACAATTGTGCTGTCCTTAAAATAATAAAAAGAAAAATAATACAGTTAGACAGATGATAATAAATCAGGGAAGAAGTTTTTAAGAGTGAAGGTAGACCTAGGCAAGCTGGAGGAACAGGCTGACAGGTGACATATAAAATTCAGTAAAGACAAATGCAGCTGTGTATCTGGGAAGGAAGAGCCCCTTGCAGTGATATAGGCTGGGAACTGACTGGCTGACAAGCAGCTCTGCAGAAAACACACTGGTGGATAGAGAGGCAGGTGAGGCTGGGTCAGCAGTGCGCCCTGACACCCAAGAAGGGCAACAGCCTCCAGAGCTGCCGGAACAGGCGGCCAGCTCCCAGAGTGATGGAAGTGACTGCCCCCCCTCAGCTCTGCACTTGCTAGACCCTACCCAGAGTATTGTGTCCAGGTTTGGCACCGCAGTGCAAGCAGACATTGATAAAATGGAGCACAGGGTCACCAAGGTCATGAGCAGGCTGGAACATTCACCATGTGAGGACAGAACAAGGAACCTGCGCATGTTCAGCCCGGCAAAGGGAAGGCTCTGGGGGGAGCTGGTAGAAAGCATCCAGTAACTACAAGGAAGCTATCATGGGGACAGAGACAGGTTCTTCTCAACGGTGCATGGCAGGAGAATGACAGACAATGGGCATAATTACAAACAAGAGAGGTTCTGACTATATACGAGGGGAAACTTTACACTATGAGGATAGCCAGGCACTGAGATCTGGAAAAAGAGAAGAAATCTGGAAAAACACTCTTATCTCAGCTAAATCAATCTGCTGCCATCTTCAGCTGATGGTCTTGATGTACCTTTCAAACTGACAAAGGTTTTGGTTTTCATAGGGTAAAAAACCTACTGCATTTAAACAGTCAGAAATAGCCAATAATATATGAATATAGGAGGATGAAGAATATTTGGACATAGGAGGATGCCAAACTGAACACTTAAATATAGTGATGACAAAATCCTACCATTTAAAACCAATACTTATAATGCAGCTGACACTGTATACAAATAATAAATAGTTATATGAGAAAGGAGGAATACAAACACAACCAGACCAAACAGCCTTGCCTGCATCAGCACTCTGTAGACTCCAAGCAAAGACAAAACATGTAGCATAGAAGGCAACTGACAATCCAGAAAATTTTCTTTTAGATTGCCACCTAGTGCAAACTGGAAATAGAGAACCTATATAATGTATAATCTGCATCTGAAGTGAGAATTCATAAATGTTCTGCAGCACATAAACTATCAGCCAAAATTGCTGACAAAGCACTGTCACCACTCCATTTTCACATCCCTTCTTAGGTAAATAAACTAGCTAAAATGACAGATTGCACAGAAAACATAAACGCACTCACAGAATTTCAACAATTCAGAACCATAGAAAGATAATCTGAAAATGCAGAAAACAGCAGAAAACTTTAATGCCCAATGTTAAAAATGGAAGAAAATCTGGCTTATCAAAACTCAGCCTATAACAATTGCATTTTCCTTTACTTTTTGTGAGAGTCACTGAGGAGGAAAGCTAGCATCCATTAGCCTACAAATTTATTTTTACTTAAATACACTACTTTTACAATTAAGTACTAAGCAATACCCTGTAAATCTACTTCTAGTACAAACCCACACATGAAAACTAATTTTTGGTAATTAGAAGCTATACTACATCTCATAGTTCATTGTGTATTATAACGTTACTGATGCTATCACTTAAAAGGACAGAAACACAAAACATAAGCATCTGCATGTTTCTGAACCAGCCTGCATGTTTTCACTTCAGTCTACAGACATTAAGCCTGCTGAAAAATATCTGGATAAAATGTGTTTTTCAGTCCCAAGCAACAAATCCTACAGCTGAATACCATCTCCTTTCCTACTGGAATCTCTGCCTGCCTGGGGAGTTGTATATCAGTGAAAGTAATTGGTTTGTTACCTTTACCTAATAATAAAAGCACATCTTAACTAGGAAAGTCTCTTATATTTATCTAGTGCTTCTGGTTTTTTATACATCTCCTAAAGATACAAGAAAAGCCTGAAATAATTGGTTTTGTTCAGCCTTGAGAAGACTAGGGAGGGAGCAGGGGGCAGGGAGGGATGTATTAAGATCTTCACTGTACCTACAAGTATAACGTGAAAGACTGTAAGGAAGATGGAGCCTGACTCATCTCAGGAGTGTACACTGGAAAGATAAGAGGCAACTACCAAAAGTTTGAGCATAGGAAATTCTGAAATGATATTCAATAAAGTTTCTGTGAGACTGGTCAAATGCTGGCACATGCTACCCAGAGGACGCTGTGGTATCCCACTCCTTAGAGATACTAAAAGCTTGACGGGAACAAGGGATGAGCAGTCTGCTCCACCTGGACCTGCAGCTGAGCAGCAGTTGGTCTGGACTGTGGAGATCCTGTCCCATCGGCATGATTCTGGGATTCTAAAACTAACCTAAGCCTCTAAATACATTTCTATGTGCAGCTAATGGAAAGAGCAATCACGTCAGCATGAGTTTGGGATGCAATATATACAAATTCCTATTCTTTGCCATCTGATTTAATAATTTTTTATCCTTAGTCTGCAGTATAAAACAGTTATCTTGTGTTTGTGTGTATGGGTTTATATACAGAAATTTTAGCAAGTTACAACAGTATTTCTTACTTTTGTTGTTAATATATGCTGCCCAGTCCAATCCTGTACCATTAAAGTATGGAGCTACATATTTTTCAAAAGCTGTTGAATTTTTTGGTGGCCAGAACAAGCATTTATTCTTCAAATTGCCCATGAACAGCTGCAGTCCTATCAGTGCAAATACACTCAGGCAAAATACAGTCAGGATCATCACATCCGAGAGCTTCTTCACAGACTGAATTAAGGCCCCAACAATAGTTTTCAAGCCTGCAAACAGAGGCACATTTTTACTATAATATTAAATATTTAACTAAGCTAAAATGCAATGTAAACTTCTCCAACACACTACTAAATACCATGCACAGCTTCAAAAAAATAGTCTTAAAGCATTTTCCAAAGGAAAAACAACCAGTAAGTTTCAACATTCCTGCAAAATTCAAAATATGAATGGGAATGAATGGCATACATTCCAAAGCACCTGCTCTTCAAATCAAGAGCTTTCAATTCATGCTCTCTGTACATGTACACTACATCTAAAGAAAATAGTTAATTTTATTTTCTTTTTGATGCCTCTTGCTCCAAACCTTTGCCAGTATTCTATTCCAATACACAACATATTGGTTCTATAACAGCAAACAATAAGAGACCACAATTGTATTCCAGTAGTGATTTTAACGTCTGCATTCCAATGCATCCTCTTCTGTTGGAGGTGGGGTTTGGTGAAGATAGGCATCATAAGCTAATAAATACATCATGCAATCTCCATGCTATTCACTATTATCTTATTACTCTGTCAGGGATTCAATTTTCACAAAACGCTAAAATTTTCAATCCCAAATGTCTTTCACAAATACATATATGCAACATTCACATTAGTTAGAGAAAAATAAAAGGACTTAATTTTGATCCTTAACATGGGAGAGACAATTTGACATCATGAAATGGAGGAATATACAGGCTACATAAATGAGTTCTTCATGCAGTTGAGTATTAAACTCTGAGGCTGAGTGTTTTAGAGAATTAGAAAAGGAAATGAAATTGAAATTAGGCAAAAACCTGGATGTTTCTGTTAAAAACATGAGTTCGGCTTCTGGTAGTTTCAGTCAGCCTCAGTGTTTAACCTCGCTCTCACCTGGAATGACTGATATTGTTTTCAAAGCTCGGAGAACTCTGAAGGTTCTCAACGCTGAGACATTGCCCAGGTCCACAAACTCTGTCACATATCTGTAGTGAGGGATTCCACACACAAACACAATGACAGCACACACAAAATTAAACAGAGGTGAGGTAGAGCGCCTACTATTTTACACAGTTACTTCTTACCTGGAATTACAGAAATAGTTTTCAAAGCTCTCAATACTCTGAAAGTTCGAAGAGCTGAAACATTGCCTAGGTTTACAAATTCTGTTACATACCTGTAGGATTAAATCACAGTTATTCAGAATTAAGGTAGAGTGTATACTACTTACCTGGACCTGAAATCCAGACTATTTTTTTTTTAAGAAATAAGTTTAAATTAAAGACTTGCATTCATATTTTCCTGTTTCAATTAAGTTTTCCCTAAGAAATTTACCCATAAGATTTTCCATTAATTGCAAATTTAAAATGAAACTTATAGGCCTGATTTTATTTTTGGAATACTATTTTAAATTGATTGTTCAGTGGCATCTTTTGTAGTGTGGGATAGTCCACTAATTCTGCTATGTGCTACACTAGTGTAAAATATTTAAGCGGAAAAACTTGAAACACAACTCAGCTACAATTAATTTCAAATGAACTAACATAAGCCAAACAAACTATTACAGGTTCAGAAAAATTTCTGTTATTTTACTTAAAAAAATATTATATACTTACGCAAAGGAAATGACAATAAAATCAAGCCAGTTCCAGGGGTCACGAAGGCAAGTAAAATCATTTATACAGAAGCCTCTTGCAAGGACTTTAACTAGAAATTCAAAAGTATAAATTCCAGTGAAAGTGTACCTATGAGAAAACATTCAAACAAAAGTTAAAGATTGTTGCGTTGTTCAGTGACACATCATGACCATACAAGAAAATAACTCAAACCCAGTGATTAGTACCTGCACTGAACAGCAGTTATAAACTCACATAAACTGTCTTCCCACCATTCCTTTGTAAGATAATAGGATTATACCTTTTTAGTTTGTCTGAAAAATATTTTTGCAGTTTCTAGCATGTAAGCTTTTTTAATTTCAGCACTAATAATAATAACAATGAATAACATGAAAAAAATATTTTTGTTCAAATAAACTTTCAGCATGGTTGCCACATCAGAAATAAAGTCCATGGGTAAGTGAAATCTAGTATTTACTGAAGGTACTTGATGGCTGACAAGGCAGACTTGAGAATTTCAAATAATAATCCTCAACAGAGATATTTTCTTCAAAGAGTGGGTGTGTCCCATAATTAGACTTTGCTGCACAAAATGAAGGTGACTCAGAGGGGCTATTGAAAGCATTTTCCATACTGAAAAGCAGTAGTTTTGGGTTGAATGACCTTTTCCTTTTTTTAATGACAAAGAACAGCTCAAGAGGGAGAACGCATGAAAATATTGCTTCTATGAACATTCTGAGGAAAAGTATTTATCAGCATTTTGTTCAGAGAAAAAGGTTTACAATGTCACAGCTTCTTTCCTTCCCAGAGCTTGCAGGACTGTGCTGCTTTGGGTTGCAGCTAGGACCAAACTCCAAGCAGGAAAAAGGAGAACACTGGTATTATACAAGTAAGTAAAACTGCATGGTCTAGCTCTTAATTTGCTTTTCATTTTTAAACAACTTTAAAAATTATTAGCCAATTTAAATATACTTACTCTACATCCTTTGCCCATTCTGGAAGATTCCTCCATGTCATAAATACACAGTTTGCTAAAATAGTGAGCATAATGACCTTGTTGAACAATGTTGACTGTAGTTAAGGAACATACTCCTTTTAAAAGCCGAACTTGCATAACACAAAATACGAGGAATTGGCCAGGACATAGAATATTGACAACATATGTGATACAAATCAATTTACTATCACTAGCAATGTCATAAATAATGCAAAGGTATTTCAAAAGAATGATGGTTATACACTTATCACAGAACCATTTAGGTTGGAAAAGACCGCTGAGTTCACCAAATCCAACCTTTGACTCTTCACTTGTCAACTAGACCATGGCACTAAGTGCCACATCCAGTCATTTCTTGAACACCTCCAGAGATGTTGACTCCACCACTTCCCTGGGCAGTCCATTCCAATACTTGACAACCTTTTTTATGAAGAAATTCCTCCTGATGTCCAACCTGAACTTTCCCTGGTGCAGCTTGAGCCTATTTTCTCTTGTCCTGTCTCTGGTTACCTGGGAGAAGAGCCTGCCCCCCACCTGGCTACACGCTCCTTCCAGGGAGTTGTAGAGAGCAGTAAGGTCACCCCTGAGCCTCCTCTTCTCCAGGCTAAACACCCCCAGCTCCCTCAGCTGCTCCTCACTGGACTCATTTTGCAGACCCTTCACCAACTTTGCTGCCCCTCTCTGGACACACTCCAGCACCTCAATGGCTTCTACTGAGCAGCCCAGAACTGAACACAGCACTTGAGGCGTGACCTCACCAGTGCCGAGTACAGGGAGATAATCACTGCCCTAGTCGTGTTGGCCACACTATTCCTGATACAGGCCAGGAAGCCTTGCCCTTCCTGGCCACATGCAGGCTTGTGTTCAGCTGCTGTCAATCAAAACCCCACTGGGTTACTTTCCAGCCACTCAGCCCCCAGCCTGTAGCACTGCATGGGGCTGTTGTGGGCAGTGTGTAGGACCCAGCAGTTGGTCATATTGATTGGTCTGGCCCACTGATCTGGCCCAGCCTGTCCAGGTCCCTCTGCAGAGCCTTCCTACCCCCCAACAGATCAACACTTCCACCCAACTTGGTGTCATCTGCAAATTTACCAAGGGTACACTCACTCCCTTCATCCAGATCATCCATAAAGATTTTGAACAGGGCTGGACTCAATACTGCACCTTAGTGAACTCCACTAATGACTTCTCCTGAATTTAATCAGCAGGTTAAGTGACTAATCTTAGCTCGGATTGATTTTGAGAGGAAAGAATTAAATGCAGGAACATGTTTAAACACTAAACCAAAACTCCCAGTGTTAACCTTAGTGATATTAATCAGTAACAATTTTTAACAAACCACTTCAAAAGGATATGAATGAACCAAAATCTTAATAGCTAGTCTTCTAGTAATATTGAAAGGAGATAAAAGGTACAAGGCAGGTGTGGCACTGAACCTGTGGATTGTCTTCCCTTTATCCAGTACTATAAATGTCTTTAAAAAATAGACAAAAAGGGCACAGGGGTAGCAGGGTTAGGAAATAGGAAATTAAGGGTACATGTTAGCAACCTTGCCATAATAGAGGCTGCTTACACACATCTGAGTAGTCAAATTCATTTTCAGTAGAATTATACAAGGAAACATCAGATTCTAAATTTTCACATGAGCAATGAAAATGCTACACCATGCATTCTTTCTCTGTGCTCTTAAACAAAATCTGCATTTCAGATTTCATTTTCTAGGATTAAGTAATTACATTAAAAATATAATTAAAAATATGACTTTTTACATTGAAATATAATGCAGCTCTTTTACTTGCATTTCAGAACGAAGTTGGCAATGCAAAGCAAAGCACCTAACTAACCATTTTTGGGCACTCACAAGGAATTATTTAACCATTTCAGCATGCTAAAACTGCTTCTGTGGTGAGATGTCCTCGGCTTTTTAAATCCTTAGCTTTAATGCCTTTATTGCCTGTGCAGTTGTTACTAGTACCATCAATGTAACCATTTTTGATTTTGAATAAGAGACAGCATGAAAATATCATCTAATGAAATCTTAATTCAATCTACATCTAATGATTATTCTCCTGAAAGTCTAATATCCGTAAATAAGCAGGTTATAACACTAAATACTTCTGTTTTCCAATGGCATTTTACTATAAAAGAAATAGGGCATTTGTCAATACTGTTTGTGAAGTTAAGAGAACAAAACCAAAAATAACTAAAAAATCTACATCTGATTATTAGTCTTCAACATTCTATACTAGAAAAACACTGCTTTAATTAAGGTGCTTATTACAAAGATAATACAGCTCTTTGGTTAAATTCTTACTTGCAAGATACTATTTTGTTGATTATCCAGTACTTAATTTCGAGAACCCATTCTTGGCTTTTATTTTGACAAGCATTTAATTAATTACAAAATAAAATAACCACTTGCTGCTTATTTTGTACTGCCTTTTTAATGTAAACCCAGTTTTGTTTTCTTTCTTGACATCATTCCACTTAACATGCCTACACAAAAATATCTTTTCTTCATCTGTACTTGCCAAAGTAAGCACCTTGCTCTTTTCTTCTTTATTTATCATTATATCTCTAAAAGAAACTGAATCCATACATATAAATTTAGATTTTGTCTTCAGGTCTATATTGGGCCTATAACATAGACCCGATATTGAAACATAAAGTAGATTGGTTTAGTCTTTATAGTTTTTAATTTTTTTTTAAAACAAATATTTCTACAATATTTAAGGGAAGGTTTGACAGTGATTTTTCTGTCATATGACTGTACGAGCACTTTGTCTAAAGACTTCCATAATGAACTAGATCTCAGGTATTATGTTTCTTAAAAAACCCAGAGAGTAGCCAGACAGACAGGAAGTTTCCAAATGCTTCAGCATTCAATCAGATCTGAAGAGATTACAGAACATTTAATACAAAAATCCATCAACTAAAATACCATAACATTAGACATTAAAAGAAAAGTGCCCTTTAAAAATAAAAAAGGCAACTTAAGCAAGAGTTACAGTTGTCCTTTCAGTGCAATTAAAATAATTAACATTATAGCACTTACTGAATAATAATTTCAACCAGCACTTCTGACCAACTTCCCAGCAGACCATTTATCACTTTATACTTCAATAGGAGTGTTCTAATCACCTCTTAATACAAAACACTTACTTTTTTATTGATGTAATATGGGTCCAGGTCCTCCAGGGGTTCAGACACCATTCCTGGAGGAATATCACCATAAATAAATGGCAGTGTCTTTCCTGCCTCTAAGTCATTATTTGGCTTTGGGTGATTTTCTTCATGACCAGCATCATCTGTAGGCTCATCTTGGTCACAATGAAATTTTTCATCAGCAATACGTTTTTCAATAGCTGCAAGAGATTCTTCAGTGAAATAGAAGAAGCTGTCAGGTCCTGGTGGTACCAGCATTGCCCGCGCCATCTTTTCATCCTGCAAATTTTAAATGCTTTTAGGCTCTTGTGCAAGAAGATCCTAGGAAGACATGGAGGAAAAAAAAGAAGAAACAGAAAATCGCACCACCAACAAAATCCCCAAATAAAAGCTTTTGGCATAGTCATCATCTGCCTCTTTTCTCTTTATAAAGCCCTGTGACAAGAAGTATTTCAATTAACGGTCAGACATTTAATAGAAAATTAGCTACTCGTAACAACAGGGTAGAGAGATAGAAGTTAAGATGAAAAGAAAAAAATAATGAAAGAAAAAAAACAGATCAAATTTGCTTACAGTTTGTCAACTCAGGTTAATACCCCATAACAAAAAACGGAAAAACACTCTTGCTTTCCCTAGCCTAACATTAAGTCACCTTATCATGAAAAAATGTGTTAGCACAGCTAAGTAGTGCAGTCAATGGTTACAACCTCTAACATACAGATTTATATATTTTTGGCACACCACCTTAAAAAACCTTGCATTTATATGACAAAAGGAGAAAGAAAATACATGCTATTTTCATTATTCTCAATTTCTGATGGCAACATTACTCCATCTGGTGGCTTATACTATGATTGCTGAACTAATGTTTATATTATACTATTAGGTACTACACAAACACATTCTATATTTAAAGTCATATTCACAGGCAGAAAGCAACCGGCCTGAAGCTTAGTCTTTCCCTTTTAGGCTTTCTGATTAGTATCCACCTGATTTTCAATTGCAACTTTGATGGCATTATCTCTATAATTAGGGAAGTTATGATGGATGAAGAGTTCTAGATTTATACAAAAAGCACAGCATACTCAAAATTACAGTACTCTCCTGGAGACCAAGGATATTTTCAAAATACTTAAAAATAATAAATTCATTAAATTACAACAATCACTAATTGATCATTTCTTTCTAGGTTATATTTTCTACAGTGAGAGCACAGTTAAAATCTAAGGGTGGAGTATCTTCAGAGAAAAACAATTTTTTTGAACTGACACAAGATGGAATCCAGTCCCACTTGATGACAGTCATTAACTGTTGTAGCCTTTGTCAACACAACATTGTGGTGAGTTGACCTTGGCTGGCTGCTCTCCCACTCATGCTCCACAAAAGGAACTGCACAGGGGAGAAGTGAAAAAGCCCAGATATTAAAATAAAGACAAGCAGATCATTTGCAAATTACTGTCATGGGGAAAAAAGACTCACTTGGGGAAAAAAAATTATTGCCAATTAAAACAGAGATGGATGGTAAAAACATAAATCCTGAAAGAATTTTCCCTTTGCCTCTTGTTTCCAAGCTCAACTTTACTGTTTTACTTTCAACTCCTACACCTCCTCCCTAAGAGGCATGGGGAAGGGCAGGAATGGGGGCTGGGGTCAGACCATTGCAGGTCTTCTTTGCCACTCCCTCCTCCTGTTTTTCCCTTGCTCCAGCATGTGTCCCTCACACAGGCTGTAAAACTTCAGCATAAGGTTGCTCCAATGTGGGCTCTGCACCTGCCTCTCCCACTTTCTTCAGTGCAGAGTTCCCCTGAGGCTGCAGGTTGGGTATCTGCTCTGGCACTGTCCTCTACGGACCGCAGGGAAATACCTGCTTCAACATGGCCTGTCCCACAGGCTTCCAGGGATTTTCTGCTCCAGCACCTGTAGCCCTCCTCCCACTCCTGTTCCCCTGACCTTGGAGTCAGAGCTGTTTCTCACACTTCTTTCCTCACGCTGACCTGTAGCATTTTGTTCTTTTCTGGATGTGTTTTCTCTGAGCCATTGCCACCCTGGCTGAGCTGTGCAGACGGCAGCCCTGGGCTCTCTGCACGAGCCCGTCTGGCAGCTCACCAGCCCTGAAACACCATGACCACTGCTCAGAGTGACCACAGGCCTCACTGTCCAGAGGAAAAAACCTAAAGCAGATTTACATGATGGCAAATGTTATAGGCTCCTGCCACCACAAAAGGCACAGAGTGAGCCAGTTCTCCTGACCCCAGTATGTGTGGTGAGGATGCACTGGGAAGGAAAAATACTGATGGCAGACTTTTTAATGAAGTGTAACAGCTCCAAAGTCAAATAACCCATGACACAGTGATTCCCAGATGTCTGCCTCTACCATATCAACTTTTAGGTGAACTTCATGTTAGTTGAGGATATTTTCTATTTTTAAAAATTTTACAGCAGAAACTAGATTGCCATGGATACACAACCCATCATGCAAGCCATCTCTTCCTTGAAATTTGTCAGTTGAGGTTATGGACAGACTTCAAATCTCTGTTTTTTCATCTGAGCCACAACAGGTTCCAAATCTTTGGCAAATACCACATTTTTCATGTCAGCTGCTAAGCACTTTACGAAAACACAGACAAGTTTTTCCTCTGGAAAAGAAAGCCTGAGAATGCCAAGTCTTTCCCAATTTATTTCAAAATGCATAATCTCATCTGTTCCATGTTAAAGCAATTCACCATTTTCAAATGCAAGATTTGATTGTTGTTTAGCCTTTTGGGGCAAATTCTTCTCAAATCCTCAGCACCAGTGAACCTGAAGATCTGACCAGTCATACTTGGACTGAGAACCAGCTGTGTTTCAAAAGTTACTTTTCCTTCAGAAGCTGAATGACACCCATGGCTCTAAATAGCCAAGAAGCCTTCACCAGCAAAAAGGGAGAGAGATCTGTCTTCCACGGAAGAACACCAGGATCTCTTTCCATAAACTTAATTTTTATTTAAGAGCTAAAGTAACACAAGTATTACTTGGTACCTTTAGGTCATTTATTTAGCTTACAACCTTGTGTTTGTTTTTTTTATAAAATGGAGGGCAAGGTATTATCTGCTTCTTTATTTGTAAGCTGAAATTCACAAGAATTTCCTTAGTGCAAGCAGCCGAGTCTATATATATATATATATTTTTTTTTTTTTAAGTCAAGGAGAGTTCTTACTAGTAGGGGCTTTTTCCTACATCAAGGTGGTAGCAGTATTAACTTAAATAGTAGGTTTTCCTCAAAAAAAGTAATTCCCAGATGGTATATTACTAGTACAACATGTAGTGTAACAGATTCTGAGGACAGCATTTGTAATAAAATTTGTATTTCATGAATGATGCAAACAACAGTTAATGCCACTATAAGTAGTCTACACACACTCAGTTAATATCTAAAATGGTTAGATGGCTGCACAAAATCTTTTAGAGTCTGAAGAGACAAGAGAGCAAGATCTACAGCTATTAGACCAATTTGTATCTCATAACCAAATAAAACAGGAGCTGTACACACGATGCTGCCCTGTCACAGTAATGTTGCTCTTTACAGGCTAAATAAAATACAAGCTTTTCAGCACCACTACACACCACTGACCAGTCCACCATGCCTATGAACAAGTAGGAGCACACTTGGCAATTTAAGAAATACTTAGGCAACTTTGCGTTTCAATGATTATCAACAAGCATGTCAACAACAAAAACCAACCAACCAAACCCAAACAAAAACAAACCGAGAAAAGGGCGATACGCAAGAAGAATGCAAATATATACCATAACATTCAGCTAGTCTTTTAGAGGATGTTCTCATTATTTGGATAAAGACTCTACAAAACTTTAAAAATAGTTTTCTAGTCAACATCAGGCATATAGACTTGGAAGGTGATGAATATGATGCCCGCAGAAACTACTTGTTATCAAACATGTACTTGAAAATGTCACTAACTGTTATGTCTGTCTATGCATTTAGGCTAAATTTATTCTTTAGAGGTCTATAATGCATAAAACTAAAAGTTCATGACTGTTCATTTTACCAAATACCACTAGGGCCTTATGGCAGTTTTTCTGAGTTATTGCAGTTGTTATCAGAATGAAAACCAATCTTTCCGCTAGCATGTTCGTATTCCGCTGGTTTGTTCAGCGAGGCTTAAGTGGTACCCTTAGGGCTGAGACGAACTCCAGCATTTCTCTCTAGAGACACCACAGCCAATGACTGCAGCACAATTCTCAGTGTTAATACAAAACAGAAAAAAATTATTTTCCAATACATGACACATCTCTTCTGTGAATGCTTTAAGCTAGCAGCCTAATCACCGCCCATGCTTGGAAAAAAGCCCACACCTATTAAATACTTCTCAAGTTACAGTTCAGTGACTGTTTCCTAGTCATGACTTTTTTAAAGTACTACAAATATATAAATGTTGTAACACTGTGGAAGAAAGTGGTGCTGCTTATACAGTTATCTCATGGAAATCAGTTTACCTAAGAAAGAAACTGAACTAAAAAAAAAAAGATAAAGCAGGATGCATCGGTTTAATGACTTAAATGTGTCTATTTCCTGCAATTTTGATGGTATTTGTATTACAAACGAAGAGGTAGTAGCAATCAAACCAGAAAACATATGACGCGAATCCTGAAGAAACTGTTACCCTTCCCCCCAAAAAATCCCACAAAGGTCCTTCTGAAAGCCCAACATTAAAAAATCTATCATCAGTAAAAAACAAAACCCAATACATAAATCCCCATTTTCTCAGCTTTCTTACTGTTAAGAAACAGGCTTCTAGTCTTTCATGGCTACGTTGCGCATGTAAGCCTGAATGGAGACTCTCTCCATCAAGCAGGACAGAAAATTCAAATTACAAATGAAAGATTACAGAAAACTACTACATACCACAGACTCTGTAGTAGCACAGCACTAGGAGGAAACTCCTGGGGCAGGAATGAGCCAGTTAACAACTTGATACTAATGTTAACATATTCTTATGGAGTATGGTTGAGTGAGCAAGAATAATTTTTAAATGATCTTTTAGAAAATATTTTTAATATGTATACAAAGAAGAAATTCAGGGTCATTTATATTAAGCTTAGGTTTTAAGCTTGAGTCCACCAGGCCATAAAGAAAACCATGAATATGTAGTTTTTATTGTTTCCATATATATATATATATATATGTATGTATGTATGTATTTGTTTCTATATTTATTTTAATATTTGCAAAAATAATGGTCAAGCTTAGACCCAAACCAGTCAGCAACAAACCCTCAGTACTGAAAAAATGTGTTTCCCAAACACAGTATTTTTATCTTAACATTTTTCAGAGGTAGAAATAACACATCTGCTCTTCTTACTACATATTCTACAACATAATGATGAATTTTTACGGTATTATTTCCAGTGTTCTCTGTGCTATGGTACGTTTCATAGTGTTATTTGAATAACTTGAATAAAGCTTTCAGTGTACTAAAAAAGCCATGCTACTGAAATTACTAAGTCTCAAAAAACATCTAAGTCTCACATGTATGAAACTTCATTAAAAATAAGAAGCTACTATCATGACAGTCAGGTAAAGATGTTCAGTGAATTTCATTTAGGCAAGTGATCAAATCTGGTGAGTCATAAGCAAATTTACAGATATTTTCTTTGCTATGCTCTTTTTTGCGCATTTCTGTATATAAAAGAAGGTGTATATGTATATATATAAAGGTGTTTTTTTTCCCGAGGATATTGAATTCTACTATATAAATTAAGACGTACACTATTAACTACTATATTGTCATTATGCAGTGATGCAGCCTTCAGTTTCTGCAAAAATAAGCTGGGTTTATTACTGCTCCCTCAATATCACAATCCTGTGATTGTTTGCAAAACAACCAGGAGGCTATAATACAAGTCCAGAAAATTCTTAGGACAATGGTTTAATCTAGAAAGCATCTGCTCCTAAACATCAATAAGAACTAAAAGGTTTCTAAATTATTTATTGCTCTGAGACTGAATAAATTAGACCTATGCTACATTCCACCCCTGATACTTCTCAACAAAAGATTGTGTCAATGCAATAGCCCTAAGTGGGACAGCTCATTTTTAAAGAAAATGTTTTACCATGTCATTCTTTTGCCTATAAGTAATTTCATTCTGTATAGCTTGTTCATGAAAATAATTTTAAAAACCAAAATAAATCTTTATGGAAGACAGAATGAATTTCTGTTCAGTTTAAGGCATTCTACTCCTTATATGAAACTTGCCTTACATGACCTGTATCAATTCCAAAGGTATTCTAAACTAGGTCTTTCAATTCAATAGCCTCTGATTTAAATTTATGAATTTACAGTGATACACACAAGATATAAAAAAATATTCATATTGCAGGAATGAAAAATGTTTAAAAGCTGGAGGATGCTACAGATGATCTTAAAAAACCTTTCTCTAACATAAGCCCATTTTTAGAATCTGCAACCACTTAGAGGAAGATAAGTTTGCCTTTCCTTTATGTCAGAAAATGCATTCATCGGGTGCAGATCTAGGAAATTTAGTCCTCACAAACAAGCAATCCAATCCCCATGTATCAAGCAACCAACTTGGAATAGAGCCAAGACACAGCAAGTACAAAACCCTGAGTTTTTTTACTATTGGCAAGGCATGGAAGAACTGTGAAAAACATGATACATTGCCAGAAATGTGATATACACATATTTTTATTCCAGCAAGTACGATATTTCTGTTATTCCCATGACTACTTAGACATCTTTCCAGACCAGAGAAAAATTGCTCAAAACATCAAGACCCTGCATCTGGTTAGAGCCAAATCAGTCATGTAGCCATCTCTCTGCATAATAAGCCTAATTTAAAATTTCCTCAGCCTGTTAACTCCTCTTAAAATCTAAAGACAAGTTTATATCAGATTTGCTCCTACACTAAGGCTGTTATTCACCTCAATAGCCCATCATTGCCTCTTACTTTCATGTATGTACAGTAAAAATTCTTCTCTCAGAATTTTCACCTTGTGACATGAGTTCAGTGAATCTTTTCTGTGAGTCCCATAAATGATACCAGCCACTGAAACTTACTTTTACTTTTTTTGTGTTTATGTTACATTTTGGTACAGGTTTGTTTTTTAAATCCTGGTGTTCAGTCTTGCAAGGTTTCTCCTCATTTCTCCAGATTCCTTCTTCAGTTTTGTGATGTTACTTTTGGGTCATTTATCAAATTTACGGCAAAATAAGACTTTACATAGTTTCCATCACAAAGCCCTAATAATGTGTGCTTGGTGACCTTTGCTCCAAACCACTTTTTTTATGATGCCAAAGATGATAATATCAAGTTAATAAAATTATTACCTTAATCTTTATAAGATTGGATAATCTTTCTGTATAAACTCATAGCAAAGACAACCATCAAAACTTTTAAATATTACTTCTATCTGTGGATTGAAACGAACGTGTATGTAACTCCTTGTTTCGATGCTTAAAAGATAAACAGAAAAAAGAAATAACTCAATGGATACTACATAACATACTGCAGTTGCTTAGAGATTAAGCTATGAAACAATACTCTCTACATATATTTTCAAATAATCATGGTACTTGTGCAGCATTTATGTTCCTTGCATTCATTAGCTGAAAGAGGGCATGCAGGAAGGGCAACCATTGCAAAGGGTAAGTTTATTTTCTTCACACAGAATTCTTATTACCCAATAATTGTTAGTTACAAAACAGAATACATCACTTAAACTTGTTTTAGCTATTTGAACCCCTTAGGATGTAACAGACAGATTCCCAAAATTGTAGTTCTAGGAACAGGGAAAGAAATTGAGAGCTTCTGTCATTTTTTTACAGCTAGGTGCTAGAATTTTCCCAGGAACTCCATTGCTGAACCATTAAAATATATCCCCTGAAAGTTCATTTACTCCCCAGAGAGACTGCCTCAGCAGCAAATCAGAACTGCTGCACAATTTGCTCAGACCTCCTAAGTTTGTATTAATGAATTATTAATACAGTACTAAATAAATTAAACGCAATTATATTACAAAGTACATAAACATTGTGCACAGCAAAGGAACTGCACACATCCACCTACATGAGATTTTTCATTAGTTTGGCTCTTACAAGTGTCATCTGTCGAGCCACATTTATCAGAATGCTGCAAGGAAATCACTCAAAGTTTGTACATGATACCACCTCTGAGTGATTTATTCCAACTTATGCAGGTGAACCCCTTGCTATAAATATTTTAGACTAGACTGTGAAATGGTTCAGTTTTGTAATCATTCTGATAACTTCACTGTAAAATTGATTTAAAATTAAAATTATCTTGAATGCCTTACCTCTATCAGATTAAAGTTAATATATTGAGATCCCAATGACTGTACTGAAACTGTGTTTACAGAAAAAACTTTCATTAATGCAGTATTATTCTGATTTATGACCAATTTCATGAAAGTTAGAAGAACACATCCTGTTTGGTTTTTCCATACAAGGAATGTGTATGTCATGTCTGAAGAAGACATGTATAGCTTATATCAACTGCAGCTAAAGGGAAAAAAGAAAGCAAAGTTCTGATAAAACTTCTGGTGTTGAATTCATAATAACTTATGTAAAATAAGATTGCAGATATCATAGAAAAATATAGCTTGGTAGGCACCTTTTCAAGGTAGATAGCTCAAAATCCAGCTTAAAAGGAGGCTAAGGTTACCTTACATAATCTACATTAAGTACAAGTATGTTCAAGGGATGTGTTTGAGGTTGCTACCCCATACGCCTGCACTGGGTCTCTCCAGAGTCTTCCAAGGTTCCTCAGTTAATCCTCCACCCACCACATTCCAACCTGCTCCTCATGCAAACCCAGGCTTCTTTTACCAGCTGCCTATCAGCCTTCAGCACCAGCTGCAGGCTCCAACTTTCTGACTCATATCGTAGGTGGAGCTCTGGAATAATTGCTGTAGGTTATTGCTTGCCTGTTATCAAAATTTCATTCTCCTTTTTGTGTTCTGCTTCTGTTCTGGGCCACCACTAACACAAGTCACCACCGCAAAGCAACAGTGATAAATGATGTAAAACCAGTACAGCTCCCAAAAAAGTGCTGCTGAAAGTTTCCCCCCTGAACAACAAAAGTGAATTAGGAACTTAAATTGAATGAGCTTTTTAAGCTTCCCCAAATCAAAGTTTAAAAACCAGAAGATTTTTTTTATATTAGAAAAGTCCTCTTGAACAACAATAATAAGATACAAATTAGTAACATACTACAGAACACAAACCTATGTCTCACTAGATTTGAAACACTTAAAATATTCTTGAATCTTTAAAATGTACACTGTTTTCTATCTACCAGAAAGCTCAAAATATCATTTAGAGCATAGCAGAAAAGAACATATCTACCTATAATAGAAAATAATTTTTTTCATTGACTGAAAACTGCTAAAATTCTGAAGCAATCTTTAAGCTTATTTGCTTTTATGGATAACATTGGTGTTACGACCTAATAAACATTAAGGAATTTTATGAGATGTTTCACAACTATTTTAAAACTTAGCCATTTCATTGCACTTTTATTTTCCATGAAAAAAGTGAAGACCTCTGTAAAATGGTCAGAGAGCATGACTGAACAGACATATAATTTGGAAGATTTTAGAAATCCAATGTGCTTTGTTAGTGCTTTGTCATGAGCTTTTTAGCCTGCAAACAGCATTTGTGTCAGGTCTTCTCCCTCAAATTTTGGAAAAGATTCTTTTTTTCCTGTTGGCAAATAAGAGAACACAGGAGAAAAGAAGGAGGGGGGGTGCAAGGGGAGGAAGAAAGCAACTTTCCCACCAAAGTAAATACACAGAATGTGAAAACTGGCTGCAGAATGTAAAAGACATAAAGCAAGGAGTACAGCTAGACCTCTTTCCGTTCCTCATTCTGGCCAGACAGGCTCCCTGTATCTCATTTAATGGCCTCATTACCGTAATCTGAGTCTACTTTCCGTGCTGGTCTAATTTCCTAGAAAGACTCAGCTACTGTTCTGCAAATGGATACAGGCTGGGCTGATCGGTAAAACCTGGCTCAGTTTATAGCAATGTGGGAGCAAAATTCCCACATTCATTCTAGGTCTTCCTGCAAACACACCAAGGAAAATGGCATCAGCATACATCAACACAGGGATGTATGGCAGGATGTTCTTCTTGAATAGGTTTACCTGTTAGGTTCAAAAAGGATTCTGCTCCCTCCAGTACATTACTGAATTTTTGTATGTATCAGAAAAGATTGTTTATTAATGACATCCAGTTAAAAAGCCACAGAAGCAGAATAAGCCTGTAAAACTAAAATGAGAGTTCAGTACTAATTATTCCTTTCACTTCAACAGCCTGAAACACAATGCTGTGTTGGTACTTGAGACTTTCAGGCTGTCAGCCTCATTGACAAACTTCACTATCTGCTTCCCAATGAACATGAGAGCATGAGAAGGAAAGAGGGAATATGCTAGAACGCTTGACACCACGATGTTACTTCAAACTGCATTTATTAATTTTTTGGTTGGTTGGTTGTTTCTTTGTTTTAGTGCCGATTCAATTATTTAGAAAGTCAAGCTTTTTGTTGTATGGATTGCCACGTGCTCTGGGATGACCCTGCATGAGCAGGGAGGCTGGACCAGATGATCCCCTGTGGTCCCTTCTAACCTGACCCATTCTGTGGTTCTGTGATTGGGTGCAGAATAAACAGCGGCATTAGTGTCACTCCAAAATATCTCGTTCCCGTGGAAAGAACTTATAGATGGAAGTACACTGTCAAGGTTCTCTCACAAGAATTAAGTTTCTCCTATATGTCTTCTTTGGTCCTTACCTCCTGTGACTTGTGTTCCATAGTATGTTACTAGTTTGTATTTTGTTAGTTGTCATCTGCATATTCTGTCCTAACCAATTCAATTTATATGGCACATTAATATTAAATATTCACTTACATTTGGGTGCATTTCTGTGAGTTTAAAAACCCACTATTTTTTATAAATATGAAAACTAATGTAAGAACATGTCTTCTCTTTGATACAGTGGCTATGGAATAGCTACAGGAATACCCATCAAGCAAAGGTGCCAAGAGGGTATAGACAAATCAAAATGTTTTGGAGATTCAAAGAAACTCCTCTAGCTAAAGCAGAAAATATATACACAAAATACATACATCTTAACAGCAATGTAGGAACTTGCAGAACGTGGTAAGGTTACAAACAGCACAGCACTTAGAGTGGACATAACAGAATTAGGGGAAGCATTGATGGCTTTTTCCTCATGCCAAGTTCATGACAAAAAACTCCCAAACAAACCAGGCACCCCCATCATCATCATCATTTTTAAGCCAAACGTTAACCAAACTAAATCCACGACTATGCCAGTGGCTGAAGTAAAGCTCTATAGAGCACTCCCTTTGGTTTTTCTCCATGTTCTAATAACCAGAACTATTTTAATAAATAATTGCTTTCTATCACAAGTGAAAGACAAAGGGAAAAGAGATTGTGAAAGAAACTTGGAAAACAGGTTACTTGAATTTGAAGTGTTAGAAAGTGTCAAGGTGAAACTAGTTTGATAACCACAGGCCTCTTTCACAATCAAATAAGCCCTGCATTTACTACACTATTTTGCTCAGTTTTGTTCAGGGGCGTAGTTATTTTTAAAAGGAAATTTTTTCTTATGAGCACTGAGTCTTTCCTATAAACAGTGGTAATTGTCTCAGTCTTTATCAGTCATTTTCAGACATTCATAGGATCATAAGCCAGAACAAAGGAACTTCGAGGCAGATTTAGCAGTAGTTTTCTCTGGGGCTCGAATCCAAAAGTCTTTACATTTTCTGAAGTATTTGTCCTCCTTCATTCCTTTTTATTCTTGGCTTTATATTGTGAGACAGGTCTGCATTCAAATTTATGTGACATTACATCCAGTTGGCAAGAATACAACAGGAGACTTTCTCATACAAAACCCTCACCACTGAAGACTAAAGGACAGCTGGAAAAACACCTCATGTTTTCATTTACTTTCCTTATTTACTTGCTTTTGAAAATTATTCCGGTTCTAGACTGTGTAAACAAAAATTACAGACAAGAAAAATGAACTGGATTAGATTAAGCTATTATAAAACAAAACCCCCAAGTTATTGCTACCCTTGCACCTGCAGAGGAAATGAAGAACAAATAAACAGATATGACAGTATCCTCTAAAAGAAAACAAAACCTGCTGAATGAAAAAGGAAAGACAATTCTGAAATATTAATTTAATTTCATAATTGATTTTTTTCCCATTGAACATGTTTTACCCTCTGAATTTAAATTCAGAGATCAAAATCAAGACTGCACTGGCTGATACCAATTGCCAGCTGAAAAATGAGTAAGAGGCAGCAGTAAAACACTGTATCACATCGGATTATCAAAAAATACTGAAATATTGACAATTATTAATGAAGCATTACTATTAATAGTACTAGAACCTAGCCAGGGAAATACATTCTACAACCAATTTACCTGATTGAAAATCTATTTTAAAGGATGTCACTGCTTGTACAACAAGAAGCAATGTTCAGCAATAAAGTATAAAAGATTCTTGAAGATCAGAAAGAAAGGAATAGACTTCTATGAACTTTTGCATTATAATCTTTAGACAAAGACAAATGTAGTGTTCTGGTGCAATCCCCTCTTCTGGTCATTGACAACATAAAAAGAATTGAAAAAAAATTTCTTTTCCACCTCAGGTTAAAATACCAGATAGCCGTATTTTCCCCAAGCACACTTAAAAATTTAATTATTAAGAATAAGCAGACAAAGTTGATAATTTTATTGACCTAGCTTTTGTAAATTGTGAAATATTCAAAATGTTTGCAATCATTTTATCAGCAGCATGACTACATTAAAAAAAACCTGCTAAGTTCCCACTGCCCTATCAGGGTGTGCCACTTGGTAGAAGAGAAAAAACTACATAGAAACATGTCTGCCAATAATACTTCTTCAGAAGTCACAGAACCATCTACTGGCTTGGAATCACCTGCCTTGAACCCAGCGATTCACAGCCCTTCTGAACTTGCCCACCTGGACCCTATGTGTGGTTCAACATATCAGGCTGGACTGGGCTTTAAGCAACCTGATGTGGTGAAAGATGTCCCTGCATGCTCCTGATGACAGGCCTGTCCCTGTCTCCAATACAGACAGCTAAATATCCTTTTGATCGTTAAAGGCCCCACCTCCCACACATGAAAGCACTTGATAAGAGTTCCTCTTTTATTACTACTGCAAGATCAGCACCAGAAACATCCAAAGATGGCCTGATAGTTATCAGTGTTTGTTCATCATAAAATATAGAGCCATTAGTAATACTTTCAAAAATGACACTTGAAAATCATTTACTTTGCACAACAAAGCACCAGAGGAGTATAGGCAAACTACAGGCAGATGTTTGAAAATATACCTACAGCAACAGTAACTAAAAGTAGTCATGAGCATATAGGGGACACAGAGTGAAAAAATCCTCCCTCCCCCACCACCTGCCCCAAAAAACAATGAAGTGCAACCAAAGCTAACTCTAATCTTGTTCCTTGCTGTAGGTACACAACTTTTCTTAATACATGTGCAGTAGTGCACAGTTCCCTAGAACAAAGGAGTCTTTGCCTGAACTGCTATCTTGCTGCAGAAAGCAGCGAATAATTATATTGTGGTTGTGCAATATAAAACAGAATTGCAAGGCATTCACAGAAAACAGTAATCAAAAGATCAGGATATAAAGTGCAGCAGTTGGTTTAAAAAAAGTAATTTTCCTTTTTTTTACATAGTACACTGCCATTTTCTATTTCACGCAAAAAGAAAACAGCTGTTTCAGTCCAGACCACCACAGCCACTGTACTTTGTCAGCACTGTGGAATGACATTCAGCTTCAAAACCTTCTGTGTTTCTTCCTTCCCAGTCATACAGTAGGAATAAATAATTTAATCAAGTATTCATCAGGAGAGGGGAATATCCTATTAGTGTGTGCCTGCATTCCTTCCCCCTCGCTTCTTTGCATCTCTTAGATCTCCAGAAGTATACATCATTCTTTTTAGCTTGGCCAAAAACACAGCTCTATGAGTTTAAGAAAAAAAAAAAATGAGTATCTGCAAATTCATGTACAACTTTCTAAAACTATAAGTGAATACATACCCATTATAAACATAAAGTTACAGCTTTCAGAAAAGAGCCAGAAAATTCACAATGCAGAAGAAGCTAGAGGAACGGCACTAAAACAACACTTTCAGAAAAACAGTTACTAGAGACCTCTTCAATTAAACACCCATCTCCATCTAAAAGATACCAGCAAGCACACATCACCATGACGCAAAAAACACGAAAAAGGATTTTGTGGCCAGCAGCTGATTTGCTGGTAAACACATTTACATCTCTTAAATTACTTACAAAGGACTAAGCCACTGTCATTCATCCAAAGATGGGAGTACATTGTCCTCAATCTGACTGATCAAGAACAGATTTTTAATGGAAAAACTTGAAGATCATCCTTATTTATTATTTTCTTAAAGTTGTAATTTTATTTTTTTTCATCATTCATGAAGTAGTGTCTTCACTACAAAGAAGAAGAGAACTCTGATTGAATTTAGTGAAAGGACAAACATACAGCAAGATAAAAAAATAAAATATGCCTCCAATGACCAGATGGAAGGAGAATGAAGGAAAGAAAGACAAAATAGGTGATCATGGCTATTAGGCGCTCCAGACCAAAGGACTCTTCTTTCATTCAATTTATTTAATCTAATTTTAAAAATAATCCTTATTAGGCCACAGAAACTTCTACAAAATATTATCAAATATTATCTCTAAAACATCTTGAATCTCTTCTTGTCTATGACAGTCTTTGTCTAACAAAAAGAACTGATAATTGATGCATCACTTGAAAGACATACAATAAGATTTAAGTCCTTAAGATTGTAAAGGAAAATTATAATAACAATTCTCACCAGTTTCACTTCCGTATAAATTCTTTAAAAGTTATGCAAGGCATCACTCTAATTCTGAAGTACATTTTCCCACCAAAACTGAGAGTCATATTATCAATGAAGTGAGTAACTTGAGAGTAAGTCAAGAGCTGTGTTTATTAAAAGACCCGTATAATCTTTTTAACAAGGGAAAAAGTACTAACTCCTTAAAAATACATAAGTTAACGCAAACAGAAAAACAAGCTTCTAAGAAATACAATCTTAATCCAAACGTAAGTTAATTAATATCTTTTTCTTAATAAAAGTGGTATACAATATAGAACTCAAAATTATCTAACACAGTAGTCTGCTATGTCATGGAAATTGCTGGAAATATCTTGTGTAGGCTATGGAACAAATACAGGCTTTGTTGATCAAGACTATTGTACCTAACGGGACTGCCTGCAGGGAGAGGTCAAGCAAGCTGCTCTCTTACATCCCTAAGACAGCCCAAGAGATCAACAGAAGCTCAACACAACTCAGCACCACCACTGTTCTACACAAAAGCTGGATTCCAAGTCCCAAAGCAGAAGTACCATAACAGAAAAGAAACTGTATTTTCATTGAGATAGAAGAAAAAAAATTACACCATGAAAATTTCTATGTCCTAGCCAGTAAGGGGCTCTATTCCTGGATGAGATCCCTCTGACTGCTGAACCTGAGATCTCTATTTTAATAAAGATCTTTCAGATTTTGATGGATTGGTATGGAAAGCAGTCACCTTTCTCTTTCTCTTAATATGAGGTGATTCCAAATATGAAGTCCCTTTGTCCCCACTGGTCTTTCTATAGACACTTTGCCTAAGGAGTGCCCTCACTTATTTTCCTCAGTAAGTACCACCTCACTGTGACAGTTTTTTGACCCCCCTCTCTCCTTCCTCGGTTGGCCTGTATGTAATCAAAGACAACCAATACTAGAAGTACTCTGTCCAGAAGTTCAGCTCTTGGATAATGACCCTCTCTTTCCCCCACCAACTACAGATAGGAAAAAACCTCAAAACTTTAAAACACCCTGTTCACCAGATGAATAAATCCAGAAAAACTAATAGCAAATCAGAAGGTTTGGTTGTTTTTTTTTTTTTTTACAGAATGCTGCAAAGCCTTTATAAGCAAATTGTAGATAAATGCATTCTAAATGCTTTTTTCTGTCTCTTATTGTACCAACTGATCTGGCTATACATCCTAAAAACACAAAATACTGCATATTTTCAAATAATTGAATTTATTTAACTTCCTTTGAGGTTTTCTCTTGAACGTAAACCTTGCTGTAAGAGAAGGGTTCCCAGACAGAATCAGGGTGGAGATACAAAAGCTGAGCCAGCACATAAAAACACACCCCTTGTTGAACAACCACAACCTCAATGCTGAGCAAATGTGCAGGCCCCAGAGAAGCCACTGAGGAATTTAGGGCAAAGAAGCACAGGTCCCTACTAGGTGGCAGACCTTCAAAATAAACATTTCCTCACTGGTTGGCCAGCTGCTCAGAAGGCACATTTCTCATTATTATAAAGAATCTGCATGCTAGCTGAGCAAGCCGGATGGCCAAGAAGTATATTCATATTTAATTATTTGGGTACAAGAAACAAAAAGCTCCTTCTTGGCTGCTGTCTGATCAAATATCAAACATGTCCTCTACACATGCAGCACGAGAGCAGAACTCTCGTGTCTCACCGGGGAGGGAAATCAGTGCAGTGGGTGGAGGCAGCTGTGTGGGGGTACATCAGAAGGAAAGGGTAGCTATGGTAAGAGAGGTGAGGTGTGAAACAGTTAAGAATTACTAAAGAAATTGTGGAAAGAAAAGAAATACAGCAAACGCAGTAGGAAGGGAAAGATGCAACCTTTATACAATCTGTAATAGCCTAACTGTTGGTATATAAGCTTTTTATACACAGTAAAAACAGCTGGGCAAAATACTTCCCAAGGATGTCATAAATATTCTAAGACATATTTTATACTTTCAGGAAACCTGGAGATATAATAATGAACACAGTAGGATTTCATATTTCACACTTAAGGCACAAAAAAACCTCTTATCAATGATACTGTGGCAAGGTAAATCAGTATCTATAAAACCATTGTAAAGCTACATGTACCTTAAAATTAAATCAAAGTGAGTGTCAAGATTGTGCTTATTAATTGGTTATTTTTCCCCTGTAATATATCATCACTGATTATCGACTCATTTTCATAGCAGGATAATGTGTTCAGTAAATCATAGCTGTCCAGACACAAAGCCAAACAGGGAGTCAAACGCAAAGGGGTTTCCTGTTTTGTCCCAAAACTTGGTGGAGTTTTGGGAGCACCCACATGACAGAAAAAATCTAGGGATGACCTGCCAGCTCCGTCTGCACCCATCTCTTGGGTGCAGCATAAATGGCATCATCTCTCTATATGCTGGCAAGTATGTGGGCACAGTACCAGTCCTGAGGGACCCCAGCTTGCGCGGGACAGCCACTAGAGAACAAGTGCTACCCTCTGCAGCAGTAGGTAACACTGCAAGGGCACAGGGGGACACTTTAGATCTCTTGGCCACTCAGGCCCCACCAAGACATGGCCACGTCAAACATCAAACAAGGATTTTAAATCCAAACATACAGGATAACACTGGAAATGATTCTGCAAATGCATCATCTGAGAAAGATATCGTTTCAAGCTACAAAAACCCCAGCCTAGAACTATACATCACTAGTTTCATCAACACACTAATAACCCAAGAATCAATTAAAACTATAGATACAGAAGGGACTCCCATTTAATGCATGTCACAAGCATGTCACAAAAGCGAACAGAAGAGGCTTGCTGGAGCATTGTTGTTGTTTTTCCTTACTTAACTTGTTGAATTGCAGGCAAGAAAATTTCATGGTGAGATTTTCAAAGAGGGAGCCCAATCCTGACAGAAAACATGACAGAACTTCTGTGGAAATAACTGTGTTAAACTTATCTGCTCACACATGAAAATATATTCAAATTTCTGTTGGAGGGGGGCTTTGTCTAGTATGCAACAACTGCATACCAGATGATTTAATTTTTCTTTTATACTTCTGCTTTGATACTGAACTTCTAGAATGGATTTCTTCCACAACTTTAAGAAAACTATTTATACTGAATTTATTACATCACATGGGAAAATGCAACCTGCACTTAGAAATTTGAGAAAGAGTTAGTCTCCTGTCTAGAAATCAACTAGTTAACAGTGACAGAAACCTTTACAGGAGGAACAAGACAATTAATGGAAAATCTTCCCTGGTAGCAGACCAGTGTGCTTTGAACACAAGTGCTTCAACCAGTGCAATCACTCAACATTAAGGGTGACTCAACCCTCTCTAAGGAGCATGACATCTGTGATTATTATTGGTAAATACATCCTTGTCCTGGGCTGAATTTACAATTTATTTCAACAGGAAAGGAAAACATTTTTGAAGATTAAATTATACCAGTTCTGTCTCCATGTGTTCTGGATTATATGCACTTGTGCAGTCCCAAAGGACATGCTGCAGAAGGCATCCAACTTTGTGTCCCTATAAAATAATAAAATGAGGGCACATGTTCTTGAAGGATTAGATCCAGGTATAGTATGTTTCTTTGGACTGGGATAAGATGGAACATCTTCTACATGCTATCACCACTTATTAGTAGTGAGTGTGTATTAACAATAAATTATATTTGCTTATATGAAGAAAAAGTGTTCTTCAATATTACCTCAAAGCTTCATCCTTGCCTCGAATAAGAGAAACAAGTTTTATGATAAAATATTGAAGGCAAAAGTTGTCAATATCACTATTGTACTGTTCGTAACAAAACCTTAGGCTAACAAAATCCGTCTAAAAGCCCACAAAATTGTTCACATCTTATACTATTTATCTGCACTTAGCATTTCTTTCAATGTGTGCAATTTTAAAATCAACAACCTGTTTTACCCACTTCCATTTCTCTCTGTTGAATTTCATCTGCAAACACTGAATAATTTTTTAAATATGGAAAGGGCAATGTTTGCTTTTCTGTCTCTTAGGAATAATACAAAACTATCAATGTCTAAGATTTACACAAAACTTGTATTTTCATCAAATCTGCACTTGTATAAACTTCAGCTAAATACACCTCCCGAAGACCAGTTAAAAACCACAGCATTTTTAAATATATGTAAGAAAGAAAAAAATCCCAAGAGCCTACGTGAAACTACTCTCTTGAATCCCTAAAACAGAGACATGGCAGGGGTGGAGTGGGGGTGAAGTGGTGGGTGACATCAAAGCCCTTGGACTGGCTAATGGCCAACGCGGCCCTTGGTAAATCTTGCAGCATCTTGAATACACCTCTGACCATCCTGAATCTCCGTGTGATGCACACACAGAGCTCTGCCTTCCCACCCCGACACGCCCTTTTCCATCAGGACCAGCCAAGAAGCCATTGTGTTTCTCACAGTGAGATCAGAGCCAGCATACAGGATGGATTCCTCCTCTTTGCCTACAACAGCTGTGTTTGGCAAACAACGACAGCAACACAGCAACTGATCAGATTCTAATAAAACTAAATTTTCAGCCCACTTAAAAGCTGAAAAATGTTTAGACACACACAAAACTGACGTGAAAATGGCAGTGTCAGAACTGCCTTTCATTCCATAAGAAAATTCACACCTTAACAGTCCTGTGGTGCTATGCATCAAATCGTAAACATGTCATATAGTAATACTAATTTTTGGGGGGGTTGGTGGGTGGTTTTGTTTTGGTTTGGGGTTTTTTTGGTTTTGGTTGGTTTTTTTTGTTGCTGTTGATAACTCATACACACCTATTTGCTCAAGCTCAACAAGATCAACTGGGAAAAATAACATTAAATCTACCCTTTCACAACTTATTTTTGCTTTTTGCATCCCACTCAGACTAGAAGTCTTTTTATTATATTCCAGAAACTATGAGATATTTCGGTGAACAAAGAAACATTAGCTACATTGGAATCCTCAAGTTAAACAGCAAAATCTGATTTTACAAAAGGAGGGGAAAAGGGTACTGAAATTTATTTTTGTGACTAAAAGCTTCCTTTTCATAAATCACTACACGCTTTCATGTAAGGATTGTTCCTGTCATTTGTTTTCCTACCAAGACTCTTATTTTTTTGAGGCTGAAGCAGTGCCACTTACGGGAAGCACAAAGTGCACTTTTATAAACGAATTCTCTTTGTATAAAATTCATGGCAAACCAATTTGGTTGAACAAAATAACTTTGCTGCACCTGAACTATAAGCTGGAATGCCAGGAGTTTAGAGTTAAGGTGCATAAGAAGGATTAATGCATTGGTGTTAATTCTCTACAAGAATACCCAGCAGATAAGGCTGCCCGAGAGGAGATTCTGCTGTTCTTCCTGGCTTTTCCTGTTGCTCTCCTCTGTGCTTCTTCCATCTTTCCACAGATGTGGTCACCACTGCTTAGCAACCAAGGGGACACGATGACAAAGAGGAAAATCCTCCATGTAGAGCCCACCCTGCTCCACCTACAGAGCAGCAAACTACCTTTCACAGCAAATTAGGAAGAATATGTGGGACCTCATACGTGGCTTCAATGTGAGACGAATTTTTATTTCCTTGGTGGGTGGACAGGGGAGAACTTAAGCTGCAGGAGAACCTGAGATTTGTCGGTAAAACATCTCCCCAAATGCTTATGCCAGGTAAATAAATACATAAATAAATATAAGTAAAAGAAAAAAAAGAGAACTCTCCGATACCGCGGGGATGGGAAAAAGAAAAGCAAAGACAAGGGACTCAACCTAATTCCCTACCTACTTTTACTCAAGTGCTCCAGCCGACCTCCAGGGAGAGCCCAGGCAGCTTAGACCGAAGTCCGGCCAAGACCCTGCAAACCCTCCGGCGGAAAGGCCCCACTCACCTCTGCCATGCCACAGGTAGGTGCTGGCTGGCCACCGCC